>JAQZBX010072702.1:0-15029 GCA_029593785.1 Cabassous unicinctus | reverse complement strand
TGCTGTTTCTGTGTCCATTCACTGGGCAACTCTCTGTGTCCATTTCCTGCCCTCTCTTCTCATCTTTCTCCTCCTGTCTTCACCGGGATTCAATCCTGGGAACCTCCGATGTGGGAGAGAGGCATCCTACCACCTGCGCCACCTTAGTTCCTGGTTTTTCAGTGCGTCTTGTCTTGTGCCACTCTCCTGTTACGTCATTATCTTGCTGTGTGGCTCGCGGGGCCTGACGGTGCACTTAATCGCCTGACGGCGCACCTGCACACAGGGCCTGGTGATACACCCGCTTGCAGGGCCTGACAGTGCACCTACGCGCGGGGCCTGGGGGGCTCACCCACTTATGGGGCCTGATGGTGTACTTGTGCACGGGGCCTGGCGGCGCACCCGCTTGGAGGGCCTGGCAGCCCGCACGCCTTCTATATTTTTCTTTATTTTTTCCAGGAGTTCCCAGGGATCGAACCCAGGTCCCTCCATATGGGAGGCGGACACCCAACCATTTAAGCCACATCCACCCCCTGTCCTGCCTAGTTTTTCCCCTTCATTTCCCAGCAGGCATTTCCAGTAGGACAAAGGGAATTCACTGGCACATGGGCATCCCCTTCTGGTGCCCCTCAGGCAATGAATGACACTCTGTGTCTGTTTCCATGGGGATCTAATGTCCATAGAGCATCCCATTTGCTCAGCATATGCCTTCTTTGCACTAAAATATCTACCAATTCCAAGTAGATAATTTTCTGGTTTCATGAGGCTTGGGTGTGCATTTATCACTTTATTCTCCTTATGGCCCTCTCCATTTCCCATTTTTCTGATGAATTTTCTTGTTTTTGTCAAGGAGTCCTTCCAATGCCTCCTGGTGCATTCCCAGATCCCTCCTCTGGTCCCCATTAGTCTTGTAAGGTTGTCTCTATTTAGTTGGTCTTTCAATTCCATCCTTCTCCACAGCACAGTCTCAGTGATCAATTGTAATAAAGTGATCAATCATAATAGAGATATATAGAAAACGTAGAGAGAGTCTAGAGAAGATGTCTGGAGGAACAAGTAAAGCCTCCTCAGAGATAAGGGTGTGGAAAGGGACTTGAGGAGTAAGTACAGTTGATTCTTTTTTCTGTGACTCTTTTCCTTGTAAATTGCTTGTTGTGCCCCTTTCTTAAAAAAGATTTATTTTATTTATTTCTCACCCGCACATTGTTTGCGCTCGCTGTCTGCTCTCTGTGTCTGTTTGTTGTGTGCTCTCTGTATCTGCTCGTTTTCTTCTCCTCAATTGCTTGAGCCATACTCGCTTCCTGCTTGTTGTATCTCTCATTGTGTTTCCTTGTTGCGTCATCTCGTTGTGTCATCTCGTTGTGTCATCTCATTGTGTCATCTTGTTGCATTGGCTCACTGTGTTGGCCCATCACATCAGCTCGCTGTCTTGCTCAACTTCTTTAGGAGGCACCGGGAACTGAACCCAGGACCTCCCGTATGGTAGGTGGGGGCCCAACTGCTTGAGCACATCTGCTTCCCTTAATGTGCCCTTTTAACAGATGACAATATTAAGGCCTAAAGAAGTTTAAGCTCTGACTTCAAAACATGCAGTTAAGAGTGGCAAAATCTCTACTGATTATAAATTTAGTGAGTTCTTTCCACCATTCTGTCATCCATTCATTCATTCAGCACAACTTCTATGTGCTACTGCTATAGTCTATGCTGGATATATAACAATGAACAAAAAAAAAACACACAGTCTTTACGCTCAGGATTTGCATTCTAGTTGTGGTGGGACAGACAGGAAGCAAACAAAATACATAGACTATCAGGGGATGATAATGCTACACCCGGATTTGTGTGTGTGAGTGTGTGTGCACTTGCGTGTATGTTATCTGGGCAGGTGTCAAGGAGGTTAGAGGAGGAAGGACAAATGTGCACTAACTGTAATATCAACATTTTCCTTGTTGTCATGATGCGTTTGCTGAACTGCTTTTCCTCCTCTTTCCTGTCCTCTCCCCTCCAGAGAATTAAACAGGCACTGTGCAGTTGTTAAGCTGAGGAGGGGTGTTTCTCCATGCCTGTGTGCTGGGAGGTAGAACCTAGAGCAGTCTGTGTGACAGAGCCCTGCAGTAGGTAGCAAATTCTTTAACCTGAGCTGCTCTTAAAGAAGAACCTGGAAATTTCTTATTAAAAGCAGTTTTCCTGATGTGGGCTTGCCTATATCCCTTTTGCTTCAGAATAAAGTAAAAAGGATTGAGGTTTCTGTCTGTAGTTTTCCGTTAAGATTTCACTGTGACTTGCCAAGAACATTCCCTTAAAGATGATCACATTTGAAAGAGGACAAGAAGGAAGGAAATAAAAAGGTGAGGCTAGAGGAGATGGTATACATTTAAGGGTTTTTAAGAAGAATTTTTAGCAGTTTGCTCACTGATTAGGTGAATAGTTTGTATTTATTGAGAAATGACAGTGTGCCGGGCATCGCTTAAAGTGCTTTCCACATGTTAACACATATAATCCTTGGAACAATCCCGTATGACAGGTACTATTCCAATCCACACTTACAGATGTGGAAGCAGAGGTTCAGAGAAGTTCCATAAATTACCCAAGAATTCACAGGTGGAAAGTGGTAAACCTGGGAATCAAACACCGGGAGCTGGGTACAGAGTCTATTCACTTAACCACTTCTGCTCTTCTGTCTCCCAGTGTGTGATATGGGAATGGGTTGGGAAAGAATCCTGGATTTTTAAGGTCAATAATTCTAGAATATTAGGGTGATTACCTGATGTTCTACACTTTGGATCCTAATTGATGACTAAAATAAAGTCAGCTTTAACATCAAAGTTCCTCTACCTTCCTCCTGAAGTTGAGCTGCTCTGCTCTTAGTTTTCTCAAGCTCTTCTCTCAATCCATGGTCAATTCTGCACTTCCCCCCAATTTTTCTAGAGACCTGAATTCTGATTTATGACTGCTGCCTCAGGTTTTGTTCCTGGTGGACTCTTGGCTTCCAAATTAGCATTTTACCTTCCGTGGTGGTTCTTTCCTCTCTGCCCCAGGCTGACTCAGATTACCATAAAAATATATCCTGGTCACTGCTCATTTGTGTGACTTTGGAGGCTGGAGACTGTTCCAGTTGCTTTTTCTGCCTCACAAACCACCTTAGTGGTGTAGATCAGCGATCATTTTTTTTATGCTGGGTTTTTGGTCAGGAATTCAGACAGCACACTGTGGAGATGGCTTCTCTACTCGCTGATATCTGAGGGTGACTCAGTCAGCTGGGGGCTGAATCACCTGGAGGCATCTTCACTCATGTATGACTCAAAGGCTGTGTCCAGTAGGGGCTGTCCATGGGGCACCTACAGAAAGCCTCTTGTGGGGCTTGAGGAGTCTCCCAGCATGGCGGCTGGATTCCAAGAGGAAGTGTCTCCACAGCAACCCTCCAAGGTTGCTTCCTCCAAGAGGGAACATTCAAGAGAACCAGTTGGAACCTGTAAGGCTTTTCTGACTCAGTCCCAGATGTCATAGAGAGTTACTGCTGCCAAACTTGATTTAGGCAGAAGAAGTCACACCTGCACAGATTGAAGTTGAAGGACTATAGACCCCAACCTCCCAATGGGAGAAGTGTTCTAGAATTTGTGGCCATCTCTTGATATTCACCAGAGAAAGGCCTACAGTGCTGAGATTTGAACAATGGAAAATTTAATTCCATGTACCCTTATTCTTAAAAGTCTTTTGGTCTCTCTACTGCCAAGCATGTCTCAATTCACAAGTTTCTATTTGCAGTTATGCATCTGTAAGCTCATTCTTGCATTCAACACGTGTTTATTGAATACTTTATATGTGCCAAGCATATACCCTGAGCACAGTTCTAAGTACTTGGGATACATCAGTGGACAAAACATACTAAAATTCTTATTCTTTTGGAGCTTATATTCCAGTGGGAGAGAGATGAAATAAATAATAAACATAAGAAGTAAATATTGCAAAACATTAGGTGATAGTGCTACAGGAAAATGAAAACATGTTTCCCATTTGAGAAACTGGAATAAGAGAGTTGCCAATGACCGAGATACAGAAGGCTATGAATGGGAGTAAGCTTTTTAAGAATTAAGTTTTAAACGTATTGATTTTGAAAGTCTATTAGACAAGCCAGTGGAGATTTTAATTGGATATACAAGTCTAATGTTCAGAAGAGAGGTCTGGACTGGACATATAAACTTGTGAGTTAGTGACGTATATTTGACACTTAAAGCTACAAAATAGGATGGAATCACCAAGGTAGTGAGTATAGATAGAGAAGCAAAGAGGATCAAGGGCCCAGCACAAGGTCACTCCAAAAGTAAGAGGTTGGGGGAAATATGCAAAGAAGAGTGAGAGAAAGTGATCAGCAGTTAGGCACAAACACAGGGCAGTGTGGTGTCCTGATGCCAAGTGAAGAAAGGCATTGAGTTCAAGGAAGAAGTAACTAACTGTGTCAAATAATGCTGATGGGTCAGTATGAAGAGCACTAAGAACTGACCATTGGATTTAGAAATGCAGGTATCTTTGCGTGACCTTGAAATGAACAGATGTGAAATATTGCTGTAATTGTTTTGAGAGAAAATGGAAAGAGGGAAAAATGTAGGCAGCAAGTATAGACACTTTTTAAAGAAAGCAAAGAAATAGAGCATCAGATGTCAGGGGATGTACTGTCTAAAGAAGATTTATTTTCTTGCTTTTAAAATAAATAAAGATGGAAGAGAGATGGTTGCAGTTGAATACTGGTAGGAGTGGGCCAGGAGAGAGGGAGAAATTGTATAGGAGAGAGAAGAGAGAATTTCTGGAGCAAAGTTGCTGAACAGGCAAGAGTGACGGGTCTAAATCACAACATGAAGAATTGGCTTTAGAAAGGATCATGGAAAGTCCATCTATGGTAACAAACAAGAAAGAAATTCAGACGGTTGGGAGGGTGTGGGAGTTCTCATCTCATTAATTCCATTTTCCCAACATAGGAAGCCAGGTCATTCACTGGAAATGTGCGTAACAAAGGTGGTGTTGAAGGTTTGATGAGAAAGGAGAAAGTTTTGCAAGAGTCATCTAGGAGCATGTAAGACTGAACAGACTAAAGAATGGTATAATAATTGCTGGGAAGAATTAAGGCCCTTTTGCGTTCCTGATCGTTATTTACAGAGATAACATTCACAATGGTTGGACGTTTATTTCCAGGCATGCTCAGCTCTACAAAGGAAAACATAGGTGGGTGGAGAGTTGACTTTAACCAGGTTGTGTTTTTTCCAGTGAATAAGACGAAGTGAGGGAGGGACAAGGGAATCAAACATCTATGTAAGGGAATGACTATGATGATTAACCATGGCATTTAAGTTGGTTTGGGAAGGGAAAGAGAGAAAATCAAGGGAATAAGGATCAATTGGAGGATTAGTGGGATGGACGTTGTTGGAGTAGGGGTGTGAAGGGGGTGAGTAGAAGTTAGGAGATGGTGGTCAGAGAGTGGAAGACATGAAGGGAATAGAGTTACAGTTATGGGTAATGAAGTCTAGGTTAGATTATGGAAAGAGCAATGCATGTAGTTTGAGGGACAAGGTGATTGAAGGAAAGGATTTCAAGGAACCAAGAGGATAGTATGTTGGATGGATCATCTAGGTATTTATTGAAAGTGCCAAGAGTTAAGTTCCACATCCTCTAGCCACATCTATCACAACTATTCATCTCACAATAAATTCCCTAGACATGTAAACTTTTCATTGTCTTATTTTTCTATTTAACTAGGCACTTGATACATGTTTGTTGAGTTGAAAGAACTGAACTCTAATTGGTCTTAATAACCGCTGCCTTTCTTAGTCTGCTCATGTGTAATCACTGAGGCCGTTGCCATAGGGTACAATTTGCTTGTTGAAGCCAATTTTTCACCCCTGTTCCTACGTAAGAGCTAACCAATAGAGAAGAAACATGAGGAGTCAAGCAACGATCTCACCAGTAAATGTGGTTATATAGGCCAAATAACTCCCTAGTAAAGAATTAGGGATTGTGACTGGAAACTAAGATTGAAGAGGAGGTATCCTTCTACCTCCCTTCAAATCTGGACTTTGGGACCTGTCCATGAGTCATATCTGTGCTGTTATCCATCCAGGTTTATGGACAATTGTTAATTTTTTCTCACAAGCCAGTTTTAAACAGAGCAAAGAACAAAGAAAGTGAAAGAAAAAGTTACAAAATAGATGGCTATGTTCTGAAGCAGCGTGTCAGGCTCTTCCTAATCCCACAACCTCCTGTGGTGGGTGAAAAGACATTTAGAGAGAGGCCAGATCAGATGCATTCCCTCCAACATTTCTGAAGCTAGTATAGAAGGAAAAATCTCCTTGTATGTGGGCTGAGGTAGGAAAGTGAGTAGAGAAGCATTTAATGTCCTTTTGTTTAGGGAAGAAAAGACATTGAGAACCTCCTCTTTTTCTTCAATAGGGTACGGAATGGTCTTGATCGCCATGTTATTTAGTCAAATAGTCCAGTGACTTTCATCAGATTTTCAGTCTCTTTGTCCGGAGGCCTTCAGCCAGAAGGAGAAGAAAGAGCTTCTTTTTCATGCCTTTATGACCTGAAGAACAGGCAAAGGGCAGATATTAATGTTATGGACAGACTGCAGCACAAGACTCAGCCAGGAATGCCAGAGGCAGGGCTAGGAGTGTCCAGCCTAATTCTAGATTGCATTTGCTAATGGAGATGGGCCTTCTGGTTATTGGGCCAAAGTGACGTAGGCATTGGAAGAGACTGAGGTCTTGAGTGAAGTATTGCAATATTCTTCCCAAAGGTTAGTGCTGAGGGAGGCGGGGTGGGCAGACTCCCGGGAAGAAACTATACTTTTCTAATCAACCCAAGAGCTAAGAAGCTGAGTTTTAATTTGCTTGTGACTTTCTCTCTGATAGGAATAGTTCTTTTAAAAACCTAAAATTTTCAGGAAAGAGCCCAATGATATAAAAGCAGTATAAAACAGAAGTAGCAACTCTTGATGCCAGGGGTCATAGAGGAGCCACCATTTGTCATCACAGTAAATGTTTATCCTTAAAAAGAAGAATGGATTTACAGATCCATTTCCAAGTAATAAAAAAATTATCCATTCAAAGAAAATTCAGCACAAAACATGCAGATAGATTTATGACAGTTCTGTGAAAAGTTTCCTCAAACTAGGGTATTCTGTGGCGATTTCTTCATATTTCAAATCCTGAGGGCTGGGGCATCAAGAAATCCCTCTGACAAAGAATAAATGAAAGAGATCCTGTAGGCTATAATGAGTGCTAAGACAGGAGCAGTAAGGAAATTTTATCTTGTGGTTTTCAGTCTCCTCTGGGCTAATAAAAATGATATGGCATTTTGAGAAAATACAACAGCTTTACTGAGATACAGTTCACATATCATAAAATTCACTCATTTAAAGCACAATTCAATGATTTTTAGTATATTCTCAGAGTTATGCAACCAGCACCATAGTCAACTTTAGAATTTTTTCATCACCTGAAAACCCTGCACCTGTTAACAGTAAGTCCCCATTTGTCCACAGTGCCCCCTGCCCTAGGCAGCTACTAATCTACTTTCTGTCTCCATGGATTTGCCTATTCTGGACATTTCATATAACTTGAATCATACACTATGTAGTCCTTTATGACTGGCTTCTTTCACTTAGCAAAATATTCTCAAGTTTCTTCCATTTTGTAGCATATACCCATACTTCAATTTTTAATGGTCAAGTAATATTCCATTCCATTGTATGGATATACTACATTTTAAAAATCCATTCATCAGTTAATAGACATTTGGGTTGTTTCCACCTTTTGGCTATTATAAATAAGGCAGCTATGAAAATTTTTGCACAAATTATTGCATAAATATATGTTTTCATTTCTCTTAGGTATATACCCAGGAGCAGAATTCCTGGGCCATATGGTAACGCTAAGTTTAATCAGTTGAGGAACTGGCAGGCTGTTTTCCAAAGCAGCTGCACCATTTTACATTCCCATCAGCTGTGTGTGAGGGTTCCCATTTCTCTACATCCCACTATAGCACTTGTTATAATCTTTTTGATTGTAACTATCTTAGTGGGTATTAAGCAGTATCTCATGGTGGTTTTGATTTGCATTCTTCTGATGGTTAAAGATGTTGAGCATCTTTTCATGAGCTTATTATTATTCATAGATCTTCTTTGGAGAAATGTATATTTGGATCTTTTCCCAATTTTAAATTGGGTTATGGTTATTTTTTCTTTTAATTATTGAGTTGTAAGAGTTATTTATATATTCTGGATACAAGTCTCTTATCCGGTGTATGATTTGAAATTTATTTTTCATTTTGTGGATTGTCTTTACACTTTCTTGATATTGTTCTTTGGAGCACAAAAATTTTTAATTTTGATGAAGTTCAATTTATCTAATTTTTCTTTTCTTGCTTGTGATTTTAGTACCATATTAAAGAAAACTTTGCCTAATTTGTGGTCATGAAGGTTTATGCTTCTGCTGCCGCCTAAAAGTTTTATAGTTTTACTTCTTATATTTAGGTCTTTGATCCACCTTTAGTTAATTTTTGTATATGGCTTGAGTTAAGGGTCCAACTTTATTCTTTTTCATGTGGCTCTCCAATTGTCCCAACACCATTTGTTGAAAAGACTATTCTTTTCCCCACTGAATTGTCTTGCATCCTTGTTGAAAATCAATTGACTGTAAATGTGGATTCTTAATTCTATGCTATTGGTCTATATGTCTCTTCTCATGGTAGTTCCACACTGATTTGATTACTGTAGCTTTGTAGTAAGTTTTGAAATAGGGAAATGTGGGCCCTCCCACTTTGTTCTTCTTTTTCAACGTTGTTTTTACTATTTTAGGTCCCTTTAATTTCCGTATATGACTTCACATTTTGCATTTTATACTTCCTTCATTTGTGACCATTCATTTCTACCTGATTAGAGAGGAATGAAGACGAAAAATAGATTGTGGGCCTAACTTTAACTCATCTTTGGGAAAGGGAGATGTAGACAAGGTTGCAAAACACAACAATCAATTTGTAGAGCTTATGTGTCTTAATTTGACTTGAAAATAAAATATGAAGAGACATGTAGAAAGGGCTAAAGGTTTTCTATGTATCAGCTGAAGGTTGGGGACTATAAAGTAGGGATTTATAGATGACTACTTGAGAGTATGAAAGGAATATAAGGAATTTGAATTGTGCCAAAAGTTTCCATGAGTATAAAATATCTTCCCTGTTGGACTCTTCCTTGTTATTTAGAGTTAATTTCTATGCATTGAAGTATCACATACGAATAGTCCCTATGAAGATGCACATTAATGGATGAATGAAATGTGGAAGTGAAGGAAATTATTGAAGCAGAGATTGAGAAAACCATGAGATCAGCATAACAAATGGATCATCAAGGTAAATGCTGGATTGGCTGATATTGCTGGCAGAGGCCAGGTGAAGTCAACATGTATCATGAATAATGGCAGTAAGAATATGGAAGATATGGTAAAGTGGGTGTAAGAAGCTGATGCAAACCTCCAGGGGAAAGGTATCTAGTGTCGGCTGCAAAGTAAGAGCACAGTGCCTGACACACACTAGGTCCTCATTAATCCATTTTGACTGAAATACCTGGAAGCAGCTCTGGGGAATCAGAATACAATACAGCCCCAGAATTTTGGTAGGAAGAAGTTCAGCAATCTAGTCCTTCTTATTCTTCTAATCTTCCCCATTCCTCCTGAATCTTAGAGATGAGGCGAGCAAAGCCAAGGTTCTGATCGCAGAGTTCCGTTTGCTCATTCAGAGTAAGATTTCCCATGGTTCTTTTCTGATGATTGGATTTTATCCTCATCAGTTTCTTCTTATCTTTAATTCTGACCAACTCAGTCTCATGCTCTACCTAATCTGCCTTTATATTAGCTGACTGTTTTGACCCCCCAAACCTGCATCTTATTATGCACACATTATCGTCAAGCTTTTTCATTTAAATGTGAAACTCCTGAAGTTGCTGTTTCCCTTTTCAAATGAATTCACCTCAGACGAATTTAACTTGAAGTTGTAATTTGTACATTCGATGAAGAACTAACGTACAAAAAAATCTAA
Organism: Cabassous unicinctus; assembly: GCA_029593785.1. Lineage (NCBI taxonomy): Eukaryota > Metazoa > Chordata > Mammalia > Cingulata > Chlamyphoridae > Cabassous > Cabassous unicinctus. Next base: position 4,973 of record JAQZBX010072702.1, on the reverse strand, counting down.
CAAGATTTTGAGGAAGTGCTTGCTTTTCCCACTTATGCCTTCTTCCATTGGAACCCAACATCCTTAGCAAGCTTTTGATTGTCTTACCAAATTTGCTCTAAACCACTAAAGTTATCAGAAGGTTCTGAGATTATTTTCAAGTTATGTCATTTCCTGAGTTTACTGGCTAATATGTTATATCAACACATTTCATGCTTTACAACATTATCTCTCTGGTTAGCAGTCCTAATTTGGATTTAGTCAAAACTTGAGATGCAGTATGTTTTAAAATTACACTAATTTTTAAAATGAGCACCTACTATGCATTCACTGCTAATCAAGAGTCATCTTCAGGAGATCACAGACTAATGTGGAACGGGGGCGTATAGACATGTTATCTGCCATTTTGTGTCTGCCCCTCTTTCCTTTTGAAAACTGCTGCTTTGTCAGCCTATGTGATTCTGTTGGTGCTGTCAATTTGGGAGCCCAACTCCCCTGCCATAGACATGGATGGGCCTGTGACTAAGGCTGAGTAATCAATGCTCACATTTCCTCGGATCCCAGGGACATAGTGATTCATCCAGGAAGACCAATTAGAATTCTTCTTGAGGGACCAAAGGACGTCTAATTGAGAATGAATCTCCCCTTCTTAGACTAAGAGCTAGGAGATTGTGTTAGCTTGGACCTGATGGACTTTATTTCCCACCAGAAAGAGATAGCCTGCCAAAAAGAAAAGCTGTCGGAGTAAGCAGAACTAGAGATGAGAAAAAAGGAGGAGGAGGAGGAGAAGGAGGAAGAGAGAGAGAGAGAGGCTTTAACCATAGAAATTAGCACATGAACTTGGTTTGTCTTAAGGCCTACTCTCACAGGCTTTTCAGATTGAGGACTAACACATTTGTTTGTCCTTACATTCATGTCTACCCACCTCAGAGTCTTGGCTACATGACAGGTCACCACAGCCCAGGGGGATAAGACCGTCATGGAGGAAAGCACAAAGGACAGTGGTGAGAGGGCCACACCTTCCTGGATGAAAGCAGGTGCTAATCAGAGCTGCTAATGCATTACTACTTCTAAAACGATGATATATATTTATATTATCTCATTTGATCCTAATGCCAACACTGAAAGAAAGTCATTTATATTATCCTTATTGTCAAAATTATAATATTAATTATTATACGTATCTAATTATGGAAGAAGGAGGACAGAAGAAAAAGAAAGTTGGGACCCCAAAGTCCCTACGCAAAATGACAATGATTATAAGATGACTTTTAACCCAAGCCAGCATTAAAAAGGTATTTTTTGAGATAGAATGCCTTTCCAAGAACTAGTCTATTTCTTTATATTCCCATGTAATATCTGATGCTTGGTAAAAAGATCGTTAGTGATTTTTTATGAGTCTTTAAGAAAAAATATCCACAAAATGCAGACAGGGAGTAAAGTGATAAACATAAAAAATGTAGAATTCGCTCAAAAGTCTGTGAAGCTTTGCAAGAACTGGATGTAATGAACCCAAATGACCTTCCTCGTTTTCTATTACTTCCCCCAAGCTTCTAATATTTTAGATCTATGTGTAAATGTTACATGGGCTCTGTCATTAGGTAGATATTTGCTCCTAGATGATAAAAAGGTACATTTTTTTTCTACCAAATTTAATTTGATTCTGTCGCTGCCATGACCAATGAGAAATAGTCCTTGGAGACAGGTGTTGCCAAGTGTTCTTATGAATGTGACATCTTATTATATGGGAAAAATGCCAGCAGACTTAAAAGTCTCAGCCACAAAGAGATATACCCTCCTATCACTACCCTTCCCTAATTCTTCACTTTTTGGTCCAGTAACATCCAATTACTTGGAATTTCCGCAAGAACACTATAGGCTCCCTGCCATCAGATCCTCTGTCCTGATCCACCTGGTGGTACCTATTTTTCCTTCACTCAGTTTGACCATTTTCCCCTTCAGGAAGCTTCTCTGATCCTCAAATCAACAAAGATTCTTTCCTTTTGTGCTTCTACAGCAACTGTACTGAACCCCTACCATATAAATGATCTGTCTGCATGGTAAATATTTATTTATGTCTTCTCATTAGGTTGCAAAACCCTCGAATATAGGGTTTCTGTTTTATTCATCTGGCATCCCTACAGCTGATAAATTCCTGACATATTGTAGGTGCTCAATAAGTTCTTGTTGAATTTAATTTAATTGACCAGGGTACAGCAGTCCCAGAAACAGAAAAAAAATGAAATGTAATCTTGAATCTATGGATAGGGCAACATATAGAGTGGGAGAACAGGAAGGCACAACAGAGAGGTTGCAATGCAAAATAAAAATTGTTTAATGTAAAGAGGCCCTAAACTATACTCACCCTAAGACAAAGATCTGTCTTGGTATGTATAAAGACCACTTACACATGCCCTCAAGCATTCTATTTTCATGACAGACGTGAGTCTCTAGGGGAAGACATCGTTCTGAGGGAAGACAAAGCTTGGGCACAAGACTTTGGCTGGAAGACAAGTTTGTGTAGGAGAGCAGGGTCATACTGAAGAGGGCCCAGTAGCTGATCGACAGCTGGTTCACAAGCCTAATGCTACGCACTCTTGCTTGATCCTAGAAGAGGATGCTAAAAGTAAAACCTGGAAAAGCTGTTTCAGCAGAAGCACCATACGATGTCGAGTCCGCGAGGCAGTGCTGCTTGGTGGCTGCTGTGACAGACAGGTGCGCAGGGATAAGGACTTGTCCCAACTTGAATTACTCCAGAGTATGGGACAGACTCAGCCACCTTGGGGAGCTAGCCGAACCAGCTCCATCTTAGATGGAGACGTGGTATCAGATGTCATCTATGTGGCTGTTAACAGAACCACAGAGAATACAGGCAGCTTCGTGGCCATTTCTAGGCTGGCAACAACACGACACACCAAAGCAAGAGAGTGGGAGAGGAGGAACATGGCAGACCCCACACGGCAGCCCAGAGGATTTGTTTGCAAAATATCTGAGACTCCCTTGGTGATGCCCGGGAATACTGCTTGGGGAGGAATTTGAATCAGGCTGTCTCGTAATAGTTTGTGAAGAGGAAGCAGAAACATACTACTTTATTAATGTTAGAACATCTAGGCTGGTATGGCCTGGGGGAAATCTTTGTTACTTTTTAAGTAAGTGGAATGCATTTTAATCAGCAGGTTGGCTTTACCCAAAATCGAGTTGGGGCCTTACAACCACTAGCAGTGATCATAAATGATTCATGACGATTAGGGGAGGTGGCATGAAAGGGGCAATTGGAAATTCATTCTCATGAAAGGAAAGAAAAGATAGGAGGGCATGCTATGGTTCTATTTGTGTAAGTGGCATACTGCGAAACAAACAAACAAACTATCTCACCAGAAATCAATTTCTAAGCAGAGATAAGAGCACAGGGTTTTGGGTGAAAAACAGCAGGGCTTTGTGCAGAATCGATACCATCAAACTAGTCTGCTTTTTTTTTTTTTTTTTAACTGTGACAGAGTGATAGGAAAATTGAAACAGTATATTTTGACTTTGCTAAGGCTTTTGATTTTTTCTCAATGAGAATTTCTTTTCAATGAGGAGGATAATTCAATAGATGTTTTTGGAATGCCTACTTGTGAATGCTTGGAGGAGGTATACTGTAATAACTATTTTCCATCCAGGAGAGATGGAGGCTCTTGTATAAGCAGAAAGATATGTGGGCAGATAACTAGAAATCAGAGTTAACTGACTTTAATCCAGGTGTGTGCAAAGTACTATATTAGCACAAAGTCTAGGGCCCCTAGAACTTTGATGGACTGGAAAAGCTCCCTCAAAGAAGGAAAAGCTTGAGTAATAGTCATGAATTTGATCAGAGATCTAGTGAAAAGGGCTTGAGGATTAGGAGAAAAACATTTGTCTCTAACACTTGTAAGCTCACATGAACATGCAAAAACCATCATTAACTCCTTGGTTGATGGCCTGCCCACCCTCCCCCAGGTCCTAATAAGGTCATCTCTGCAATTCGATAAATGGCAGTCATTCTCAGTCCAAGAAAATGAAGTGGGGGTGGTTTAATAAAAGACACGACAAAGAAACACACTCACCAGGACGCAGTATTGTTCCAGCCTGTTTGATTGTTTATCACTTTAATCTTAGAAGCCCACATCAGCTATCAATCAACTCTGCAAATGATTGCTGCCAACACAAGTCTTTCTCTGCTGTCTGATTGATTACCCCTTCCTTGTTGGCTAGCAAATGGAAGAAAACGATATCACCTGTTTTGGGTGATCAAGGACTAATTGGCCGGGGGTCACTTTACGTGACAGCCATCATACAAGAAGTGTTTCCCACTTCTGCAGAAATGATGCTAAAGCTGTGGTTGGGATGTTGGTGTTGGAGATGAAATGCACATGCCATCCTGCCCTCAAAGCTCTGGACCCTGCGTTTCCTTTCATGCTGCGTTTTGGGGAAAGGATGGTGGACACGCTGACTCCTGTAAGGACTGGAAAAGGCTGGTGTGGGCAAGACTCCATGCGTCCATGAGAGCAGGGACACATCTTTGCTGTGTGTTTGATGTTGTTGATGTAGCAGCAGTCTTTCGTTAAAAATAACACAGTGCCTTCAGTTTGTGTTAGGTAGTTGGGGTTCTTTTGCTTCTTGATACGCACATAAAAAGAAAAAATGTAAATTCACACTGTCTGCAAGGAAGGAAATGGGTCAAAACCAAAGTTTGGACCTAATCATTTAGCAGGCATGTTCAAGATGGAGTCTGCATCTTATACGAAAGCGTCAGTGCATGGCAAAAAGCCATCAAGGAGCCCGTGGCCACTGGACATTTTTGGGGCAGGGAGAGGAGGGGCAGTTGAAATACTCGGGCTTTTTTGGGACTTTGGGGGTTGTCCTGAGTGGCGAAGCAGCGACGAATGTAGGCCATTTTCCATCAGAATATACCATGCAGAACTGGGTGGGAAAGAGTGTGGTCTGTGATGTGAACTGTAGTCTATGCTCGGTGG
>JAQZBX010072701.1:0-15029 GCA_029593785.1 Cabassous unicinctus | reverse complement strand
TACAGCTGACCTTGTGGAGGAAACAGGAGCTAAGCCCGGAGAGAAACGCAGCCCTGGGAAGAGAGGAATCCAAGAAGCCTGAACCCTGGGCAAATGTCGGCAGCTGTCTTGCTCCAACATGTGACATTGGACTTTGGTGAGGGAAGAAACTTATGCTTTATGGCCTGGTATCTGTGGACTTCTACCCCAAATAAATACCTTTTATAAAGACCAACTCATTTTTGGTATTTCACATTAGCACTCCTTTGGCTGACTAATACAGATATGTAACCTAAATAATTCTGACATCAGTCATCCTTCTTAGTACAGCAGTGTCCGTGTAGGTGGGCCGTCTACTCAACACCTGACCTTCTCACTGCTTGAACGTCTTTCCTTTCCATCTCCTTCAGCCACTCAGTCTCAGGCCACACCCTAAACAACAATTCTACCATCTCCAGAATCTCACTTTCAAGCAATCCACTCTCTGGTCTCCAACTCCTATATTTCTAGCTTACTTCACAATCCTTTCACCCACTGAGATGGCCAATCCATTGACACTACCATTTTTGCTACCACCTGACTGCTGAACTTCCTCCTTATCAGCTTTAATTTCCACGGAACATCACTAGAATCACTTTCTTACATGCATACAACTCCCTTAGCCCCTCCTTCCTCCATTTCATTTACGAAGTAAGATTCCCACTCTAGCTCCATCCAAATCTCCACTTACTCCAGATACAAAGCCCAGCATCAACATATGAAGAAAGCTCACTAGAGAAAAAACAAAACCAAGTGATGAGGTCTCACTTTAAACATATAATCACAGAATTCAAGAGGGCTCTATATCCCTGGTCAGCTCAGTGCTCCACTCTCTGAGACAATGATTTCATCCTTCCTCTTCTTTCTTCCAACCCTCAACATGTCCTCTCCCTTCTCAATCTCAACTGATGACTCTTTACAAACACAGCCTGGTTTACTGTTTTATTGCGATGGACATTTGTCTCAGGGAAACCCCTCCACTTTTACACTGGTTCCTGACCCAGCTCCCCAACTCCAGAACTTTGCTCATGCATCACAAATTTGTTATTCTCAACTATGTAGTTCTCAACACCAAATGTACTGTAACATCTCACATAATTTAAAAGATATTATTCTCAGGATCTTTTATATCTTTCTAAACTATCTCTATTACTCACCTCCTATCTTTTCTGAACCCACTTAATTGAACTGTGACCTCCACCACTGGCACCAAAAGAGCTCTTGTCAAGGTTACTGGGGACATCCACATTGTAAACTTCACAGTCAGTTCCCAGGCCTCATCTTTATTTGCCCTCCCAACGGCATTGAGTTCACTTCTCCTTCCTTTTCAAAACAACTGCTTCACTTGGCTGAGTTCTCCACAAACATATGCTGAATGAATGACCCCACAGTTATTAAGAGTGCAGCTTTAAGACCAGACTCCCAATGTACAGAGGGAAAAAAAGGGAGACCCTTAATTTTTTTATCTAAGTTTTACACAGCTAGTCTATGAGTTAGACAAGACTTGGCATGGATGGTCCAATCTTATGTCATTCTTATTCCAATAATCTGTGACTGGTTGCAGGTTATTGTCAATCTTTAATTCAGTAAGGATTTTTTTCCATTAATTCCCCAAATATTTATTGAGCAACTATTGTATACCAGAGATTTCCCAAATTTGGATTATGTCATCAGGAAAATTACACCATAAACAAAATAGAGGAAGCAAGTATATAACTAATGATCATACAACATACAATGTGAGCATTGTCTTGGGAACATATAGAGAGAGCTAAGAGAGTTCAGAGGAAAAGCAGATTATTTTCAGCTAGAGAATTATTTTGGAAAATTCAGTGGCAAAATTATATCTTGAACTGCTCTTTAAAGAATATGGAGAATTTAGGTATGTAGAAGGTGAGAGAGAGATTTCCAGGAAGAACCGTGAACATGGAGCGGGCTGGGGAGAGGGGAGCCACAAGAACACCATGAAGTTCGGTTTTTCAGAAGCAAAGGATAAATGAAAAGGTGTGGCATAAAATGAGGAAAAAAGAAATATTAGGGACGGAAAGTGTAGGGCCTTAAAATGGTTGGCTAAGAATGTACATTTTATTCTCTACAAAAAAAAAAAAATTGGGAGAGCTATTGAAAGTTTTAAGCCATGGTAGTCACAAGATCATGTACAATGATACAGGAGAAGAGACTAGAGGTAGAAAATTTAATCAAAGGGATAGCTGATGGGCTATTAAACAAGAAGAATGCTAGTGAATGCAAAGATGGCAGCAGAGCACATAGATTCCAGAATTTTAATGGATATGGTGGGTGGCAGGAGCAAAGAACTAGTGGTTTGAAGTTGAGGTTAGACTAAGGTTAATATAGAATGAGAAAATATGCCAGTTCTCCTCCAAATTGATCTACAGATCTGACACAATCCCAACCAAAATCCAAGCAAACTTTTTGTAGAAATCTACAAGCTGATTCCAAAAATTTAAAAAGAAAGGAAAAGGAACTAGAATAGCCAAAACAGTTTTGAAAGAGGAAAGAGTTGGAGGACTCTTACTGAGTCTAAGAATTACTTTAGGGAAGCGGGTGTGGCTCAATCGATAGAGCTCCCGTTTACCATATGGGAGGCCCCGGGTTCGATTCCCGGGGCCTCCTTGTGAGGGCAGGCCAGCCCGCGCGGCACGGTGGGCTGATGCAGCAAGACCTCGCAGCAAGGGAGAGATAAGCAGACACAGAAAAAACACACAGCAAATGGACACAGCAAACACAAGCAGCAAGGGGGGAATAAATAAATAAATAAATAAATAAATAAATAAATAAATAAATAAGAATTACTTTAAAGATACAGTAATCAAAACAGTGTGATATTGGAGAAAGGATAGACACCTCAATCAATGGAGCAGAATAGAAGGTCTACAAATAGACCCACACAAACATGCCAATTGATTTTTGACAAATGCTGGATAGGAAAGACACTTCATAATATAAAGGGTAAAATTTCTCAAATGCTGCATTCTTTTAAAAGGAGACAGTAAGAACAGTGGATTTTTAGCCCAAATGTAGTAAATGCATATTGCCAAGATTATCCTCATTTCTCCCAAGTAAGATTAAATTTGTATGTCATGAACTCTGGCTAATTCTCCATAAAATCAATATTTTATCCATCTCTCTCCTTCACTCAGATGCCATGGATCTCTGCTGTAGCTTAGGCAACAGTAGAGACTGGGTTCTAGAAACACAATTTTCTTAAATTTGCTATGAGATCTTGTATGTTTTGTTAAGTCCTTGACCTGCTAAAATGGAGTCTCATCAGAGACCTGGGGTTAAGCGGGCCAGGATGGAACTAAGCTTCAGGGGCCAGGATGGAACTGTGGTATTCAGGACGGGAGATGACCAAGGGCTCAGCTGCTAAAGGCCCCACCTTCCCCAGCACTTCAAACCCCTTGGCTTAACCGAGCAGAAGCAGAAAAGGTGGGAGGACAATTTCTTTGGATTTTAATTCACTGAGCACTAGAACTTGATTTCAATCTTGAGTTCCCTTAATTTTCTCTTTGGATTTTAACTTGCAAGGGCATTTAATATTACCATTAATTTCTTCCCGTGAAATTGATAATAGGAAGTTTATATTCAGATTTGGAGCATCTCTATGTTGGTGTATTATCATTGTAGTATCTTAAGGCTATCATTTATTCTCATTGCAGAACCCCTTATACTCTATGTTGGACGACATGGTTGGACATAATTTTGGATGAGCAATAGAATAACTTTCACAAAATATACTATTCTGACCCATTTTAAAGCCTACAAGGGTGGGGTTGTGGAGCGGGTGGAGCTCAGTTGTTGAGCTGCTTCCCATCCACAAAGTCCCAGGTTCAATCCCCAGTACCTCCTAAAAAAATTAATAAAGCCTACTAAGGGGACAAAATCTCAATGGCCCACCAGGAATATGCAGAGGATAACCAAAGCATTCATCGGTACTGGGAGAGTAGACTTAGGAAAATGGGACAGAACTGTCCTGAGAGATGGCTCATCTCCTCCCTCAAAGGCAAGGGCCTCATGGCTGTTTGACCCTAGGCTGATTATTTAAGCCCAGTGGGAAAAGAGAACATGAATTTGGAAAGCATTTGAAAGGCAATGTTTATTCCCCAATCCTCGTGTTTTCTTATACCAGCTGTAACCCTCATTTATTCTTTTATTTTTTTTTAAGATTTATTTTTTATTTTTTATTTATTTATTTCCACCCTCCCCTTCCCCCGTTGTTTGCGCTCACTGTCTGCTCTGTGCCTGTTGTGTGCTCGTCCTCTTTTTTTAAGGAGGCACCAGGAGCTGAACTTGGTACCTCCCATGTGGGAGGGAGGTACCCTATCACTTGAGCCACCCCCGATCCCTGCTTGTTGTGTCTCCCACTGTGTTTCCTCATTGTGTCTCCTTGTCGCGTCATCTCGTTGCATCAGCTTGCCATGCCAGCCCATCGTGTCCGCTCGTTGTCTTGCTCGTCTTCTTTAGGAGACACTGGGAACCGAATCGGGACCTCCTATGTGGTAGGCAGGCACCCAACTGCTTGAAGCCACATCCACTTCCCTCATTTGTTCTTTTATGTAATTATTTTTTAGAGATAAATAGCTTTTCAATGAAAAGGAGGAAATTGTAAGGAATAAATCACCATCCAGTTTTTTCAGTCCACAACATAAACATAAATCCCTTTGCTATTGGCCTATCACAGCTCTTTTGATTGCCTATAACAGAAATTACAATTACAATTGGCTTAATCAATAAAGAGAATTAAAATCCTTCACATAGCCGAAATGATCAGAGATAGATCTAGCTGCAGATATGGTTGGATTCAGGGACTCAAAAATTACATCATCATTTAACCACAAAAATTAAAATGATGCCATCAGAACTGACTGCAGCTCTGCTTTCCTTTCTGCCAATGTTCCATCCTGACACGCTTTCTCCCCTTATGGTGGTAAGAAGACTGCTGGTAGCTAGAGGCCAACAATCCATCGTCTCAGCCATCGTTTTCTCCATAGCTTAATAGTCCCAGAACTTCTTCTCCTTTGCTCTGAGTGGCTTGCTTTGGGCCATGTATTTATCCCTGCTCCACTCGTGGTCATCACAGAGGGATGTGGCAGGGCTCACCCTGGAGAGGGGCTGGGTCAATGCCCCCAACTCAGATAGACCAGGAAAAGAGGGAAGGTGGCTCCTCAAGTAAAAGCAGGGTGCTTCTACCAGCAGAGAAAATGGATAAAAATGATTAGTTGTTCACTTGAAATGACAATTGTTGGTCTGAAATAATTTTATTATAATCAATTTAATCTAAAAATAAAGTTTGCAAGGAGCAAAGTTGCATGCTTTCCACTTAATTTCACTTACAGATTTTAAAAATAAATAACCAAAGATTTAATATAACCCAACTTGAGGGACATTTTACAAAGTGACTGGCCTGTACACACAAATAACATCAAGGTCCTAAAAACTTCCCAATTCATGAAAACTAAAGAGACATGACAACTAAACGCAACATGTGATTATAGATTAGCTCCAACCCAGCCCAAGAAAACATTAATTAAGGACATTAATGAGACTACTGGAGAAATTTAAATAAGATGTGCAAATTAGATAATATTGCATTGTTAACTTATTGATTTTGAAAACCACATGTAGTATGTAAAAGAATGCCCTTGTGTTCAGGAAATACACACCAAAGTATTTAGACGTAAAGGGTAATATGCCTGCAACTTACTAACCATTGTGAAAAAATAATAACATGTAAGTGTCTTGGTGCTTGTGTACATAAATGGATGGACAGACAAATAGATTAGATAGAGAAAGAGAGCAAAAGACAGATGATATATATAGATATAGATATAGATAGATGGATGGTTGGATGGATGGGGATGGATGAATGGATGGATGGAGGATGATGGATGGATGGATGATGGATGATGGATGATGAATGATGAATGACGAATGATGGATGATGGATGAAGGATGGGTGGATGGATGATGGATGATGGATGGGTGGATGGATGATGGATGATGGATGATGGGTGGGTGGAATGAATGGATAGATTAGATAGATGATATGGATGCATAGATAGATACATACATACATTGTGCACATGCTGGTAAATGTTTAACTGGCTTGCTGGGAGGGGGGGGTAGAATCCCTGATTTGTTGCATTTGTCAGTTTCTTAGTGTAAGTACTTCCACCATGAGGATTTCAAGCTACCATCTGAAGTCACTGAATGCAGAGGTAGGATGAGAATCTCACAACTGACTTTCATGAGCGAGTAAGAGGAGGCTCCAGCATACCAACTGTATAATTCCTTGTACTACTTTTGTAAATCTTCTGTAAGTCTGAAATTATTTCAAAATAAAAAGTTAAACTTTTTAACATAAATTACTTTACATAGAAAATGCATCATAAAATCATTTTTTTTTTCTAGAGGTTGGATGAAGCCATTTTTTAAACCTGAGATCTCGCTCTCTTCTTAAGTAATGGTAGGCTATTGTATAAGCACAATATCTAAGTGCAACAGTATTATTCATTCAAATAGACAACAAGCTATTTGATCTAGCAGAGAAACATAGATAGGACACATATACTTGCTCTTCAATCGCTACATTACCCATAAAGCTTAAGTTGGGGCTTCAACCCACAATGATACTCCTTTTGATTTATAGAAGGAACACACTGTCCTGGGATGACACCCCACCCACCACCAGCCCCACCCAGCCCAGCCAGGACATCAAATTTGTATCTCAAAGAGCCAAACCAGAGGGAGGGAGGGATTCAGCACTCTTTAAAGCCACATCTGATGGTAGATTGATTGCTGCCTCTTCAGACACATCAAGCACAACATGCTTTTCTGGGCATAGAAATATATTACGAAATAATAGCCATTGTGTAATTGTTGGAACTCAAGTTTTTGCTATCTAAAATGTGCTCCTTGTGATTAAGTTTGTTGTCCTCAGATGCTGATAGAAAGTAAAAGCTCTGTAACCTAAAGTTCTAAGAGAAACATAATGAAATGCTGAAGGAAACTTGTGAACGTGGCATCACGATTCAGGCTTTGAATTTCAGATAACCAAATGGAAAGAATTCTTAGGCCTACCAAATGTTAACAGACTTCTGTCATCTTTCTGAACTAAGCCTTTGGTAAGGTTGAAGGTTAACTTTTCAAGTGCTTGACAAGTCCTTGTGTACTTTAGAGAAAATAAAATAAATTTTGAAATCCAAAATCGAATTTATTAGCAATGCAAACATGCATGTGAGTCCAACCACAGTGATTGTAGAATAATAACGTAATATCTAAAGCCAGAATGGATTTGAATATTTTAGTTGAACGTTAAGTATGCAGATTTAGCAATTATTTTGCTTAAATGAATGGACGCCAGAGACATCACACAGGTGTTTTACATTTGATCCGGTCTGCATGCTGTAGCTCGTCTAGAACATTCCTGATGCTCTCTACACAAACTTCTCCACTGTGATGTTTTCTTGAAGCAAGATCCCATACATTTTCAAATTCTTCATCAGAAAGTGTGACACCAATGTTACATAACAGCTGTGCAATCTAGAAACAATAAACATCTAAAGTCAGACCAAGATATATACGTTTTAAAAGGCATATTTAAAAATATCTATTTCTCACATCTCAGACTACAGATATTTATCCAGGAAATAAAGTGTGCACAAGTGCATGTACTGGGGTGTTTGTAGTCGTGTAATGAGCAAATATCAAAATTCCAGTACTTTCGGTTCAGGAATTATTGTAGTAATATGAATACAAGGGCATTCAACATATACTAGGTAATATCTAAAATTTCTTTAAACGGTTTCTGATTATTTTAAAGAGAGGCAGCAAGAGTCAAATAGAAAGAGTAAAAGAATCTAAGATAGGGGACTTGCTGGATTTGAGTTCTGCCTCAATCACTTTGTCTCTATGATCCCGTGTATGTCACTTAAGACACCTGAATATTAGTTTCCTCTTCTTTCAAACAGGAACATTTTTAAAACGTATCTAACTGGCCTGTTGTGAATTTCAACTTTAATTGTGGGAGTGCACATGCCAGAGAGGAAGTGTGCACTGAAAGCTGAATTCACTGACAACCAGGACACTTCGAGTTATTAATGATCTCTCTGCAGCAACAATTATTAAAAATTGATGGGGGGCAGAGCATGCTTATTATGTCCCAGAAAAATATAAGAAAGGAAAGATAGGAACTAGGAGGGGGAAGAAAGGTTAGAAAGAGTAGAGCAACAAATGTGGGGGAAAAAAGAAACATTTTCAAAAAGGAGAAACAGTGTGGCATACAGAACAAAAGCAAAGAAGAAAAAGAAAAGAAAGGTTGGACAGTAACTAGGAAGGCCAAAGAACTAGAATATATCATTAAACAGAACCCCACAACACTTAAAAGGTCTGCTAGAAGTGATGTGCCCTTGTGGGAAATTAGCCATGTAGGCAAATGCACCTGAAAGTCAGAGAAGCAGAACTGCCAGCAACTCGAGCTCTACAGCAGAGACACCCCAGCACCCCACCCAGAGGCAGGTAAAGAAAGCCTCCCAGAGGGAACTCAGGAAGTGGTCCACGACCTTCCTGAGCACCCCAGACTCCCCTGCCTGCTTTCTCAGTCCGCACGTCCTGTCAATAGTGTGTCACCAGAGATTTATCAGCTAATATTTTTACTGAAACCCACCCATTGTCAAGTTAACATTAGCACCCCAGCCTGGTCTTACTTTTCATCTAGAGTTTGTGAGATAAAGGATGACTGCCTAGTTAAAAGAAGCAAGCAGGAGAGCTTTGTTTCTTTCAGCAATGCTTAAGTTCTATTTCTTAAGCCCTTCAGAGTGACTGAGGAAAGTCAAAGCACAATCTGGGGCGTCTCCTCTCTGACCCCTGGGGAGGGTCCTGAATTTCTTTTGGGGGGACCAGCTGGCAAGCAGCAGCCTCTGGGTTTCCCCTTACTCTCTCTCTCTCTCTCTCGCCTCAGCTGGAATAAAGTGTTGAAATAAGCCCGTTATTCATTAGGTTAGTAACTAGGAAGTTTTCAAGACATCAAGGTCAAAGCCTGGCTTGGACCACATCTGAAGGCTCTTCATATCACTTCTAGTTGTGGATATAAAGGTCCTGATGAAGCTCCGTGTGTCACACCCGGCTTTTCGTGGATACACGTCTAGACCGGCTGGCTGTTCTGACTAAGCTCTGCTATTAATCCTTGGCCCTCAGCATACCAGCAGCAGTTCTGACTTAGCTGGTTACTCCCAGTGGATCACCTGGAATAGAGAGACCATGTCTTCTGAGCAATAAGTAAATAAAGAAATGAGATATTAGGCTGACCTCTGGTGTGACAACAGGACAGAACACTTTAACCACAGCTTGTCCCAGATAATCTGAGACAATGGGAACAGCATATGGGGGGGGTGACAGAGTAGCCTTCCTCATGCTGAATCTTTGGTCCCCAAGGTCCAAGTCCATAAGGAAACTCACATCAGAAAGGGATTGATCTTTTTTCCCCCTTTTTTTTTTTTTGGACCTAAAATAGTGTTCAGGAGAACATTTTTCTTTTCATACATGGGCCATATTGAGTATTTGACATGAAATATGCTTCCTATCCTAGAATAATGTCTGCTTCAAGAATTGTACCAACATATCATAACCAAATTGAACAGTATTCACCAAGAATCCTATGGCTTTTATAATATAACAAGTTTTGAAAAGTCTAAAATACTAGTCATGGATAAAGAAATATTTCCATCTTTGTGTGTTTACGTGATGTTAACATTTCTTTCAACTCTTTTCAAAGAATAAGCTGTACCTCTTCTTTGGATCTGGCTTTAAAGAAGTCTCTTTCAAACACCCCTTTCTGGCTGAAGATGGTAGGATGTAGCAATGAATAAGCATTGCCCTCTTCACCGTAATTGGTTCTATCACTGACACGACGAATCCGGGGGGCGGGGATATCAGACCGAATGGTTGGCACGCCATAGATGGGATAACCTGGGTTATCAAACAACGGAGAAAGCAGGTGTTTTAAAACCGTGCTGTAGACCACCAGCCCTATCTTCACGGAGCACCTGAAATGGGGCTGGTCCAAATTGAGAAGTGCCGTAAGGGTAAAATACGCAACGAACTTAGAAGACTGTACAAAATAAAGAACGTAAAACATCCTGCTGATAATTTTCTATTGATTACAAATTGAAATGATAATGCCTTGGATATACTGGGTTAAAGAGAATATTAAAATTATATTTCACCAGGAAGTGGGTGTGGCACAAGCAATATTGGGCTTCTGCCTACCACATGGGAGGTCCCAGGTTCAGTTCCTGGTGCCTCCTGGAGAAGGTGAGCTGGCACGGCGGGCAAGCGTGGTGAGCTTATGCAATAAGATGATGTAACAAAGAAACGCAAAGAGGAAAGACAGTGCGAGACACAACATACCAGGGAGCTGATGTGGCTCAAGTGGTTGGGCGCCTCTCTCCCACATAAGAGGCCCCAGGTTTGGATCCCGGTGCCTCCTAAAGAGAAGATGAGCAGACACAGAGAGCACACAGCAAATGGACATGAGAGCAGACAGCGACTGCAAAACCACGGAGGGGTAAATAATATAAATCTTTTTTAAAAAAATTAAATTTCACCCTTTTTTTAATGTGGCTACTAGAAAATTTTAAAATTCATATGTGACTCCCACTTCTATTGAATTAGACAGTGCTCTTCTAATGGAAGCAGCATATCTCACTACACCAGAACTTATAGCAGATCTATAAAACCCAGTTAAGAAAAATATGCAAATTCCTAATTGTGCCCTTAGTCCTACAAAATGTTCTTGACCAAGAAAAAGTAGTCTTTCTAAATAACCAATATCTATCATGCTTGAGAAATGAGGAATAAAGATATGAAAAATCATTTTGAAAGAGCGTCTCAAACATATGAAGGCAAATATACGTGGAACTAAGAATCATATGGCTAAAATGTCTCATAACACAGTGAAGTCTGAATCACTGCAAGGTCCATCATTCAATTTTCTGATCTGCAATGCCTTCATGTTTATTAAAATGTAGAGAATTATTTTACTTAGGTCATCATTCACATAGTTCAGAGTTCAGCTAACGATTATTGAGACCCCCTAGAGGCTTACAATAAAGAAATGAATGAGAGGTTCTAGGCTTTGAGAAACTTACAGTGTAATGGAGATAGGGATTGGGAATAATGCAAGGACACATTGCTTCTGTGCTGATTGATCCTTTTAAAATTCAACAAATAATGTGACATACTCACAAACAGAAGGGATGGCTCCTACAACTGCACTGATCTCCGAAGAAGTTGTCTTATAATCATTAGAAACTTTATCACTAGGTCTCTGAAGTGTCCGAGGTGTCTTTTCTGAACTCCCTGGTTCTTTTAAGACAATATCTTCAGGTTTTATCAGGAGACTTGGTTCTGATTCTTGAACATTAGCCTCAGTAGGGTATGTACAATCTGGTTTTCTACCTTTAAGCAAAGAGGTAAGGAAACAAGTATGGGAAGAAGTTACCACTTGGTGCTTGCTGCTTGAGACAAGGTAAGTTTTTCCATTTAGTCGCTTCTTGCTAATGGAAACTGAGCTGATGCCAACACCCCTGTTGTGGAAGAACAAGTCCAGGACAACTTTTTATACCAGGAAATTTGAACACAGCCTTTTGTTTCTTTTTATCACTGCACTCAATTTACTTTAGAATAAAGACCAATGGTAAATAAAATATTTAGGTTATTCTTTCCTCTTTTATTAGAGTGTATTTTTATATTTACTCAAATTGTCCCCAGGATAATAGATAATAGATAAGAGAAGGTATATCTGTCTCCAGAGCCCTCAGGAGCCCCTCTGTGTAGGGTGATATCCACTTTGGTGTTCTATGAGATCCTACTGAGGTGTGCATAAGTGTTACCTCTGGGATGACCTCCCGACTCTCTTTGAAGTCTCTTAGCCATATGAACTCATTTGTCTTTACCTTTTCCCCCTTTTATTCAAGGTCTTTTTCCAGTCATATTGCCAGTTGACACGTGGTAGTAATCCTCATTGCCGGGGAGGCTCATCCCTGGCAGTCATGTCCCATGCTGGGGGGAAGGTAATGCATTCATATGCTGAGTTTGGCTTAGAGAGAGACCACATTTGAGCAACAAGGAGGGGGATAGCTCCAGAGATTTATGCCTTATCAGTAGGCTATACTTTGGAATCTGTGCTCCTGAGAGTGACAGAGTTGGACTCAAATAAGTCCTCCCTGCACATGGTCCATCAGTCCCTTCTATTCAAACCTATATGTGGTGCTGGAGTTTGTAGGTGTACTTCCAGAGACTGGAGCCTTTGGCTTCCCATGTGCCAGCTGTGCCTGGAATCTCGGTGGAGCTGCAACTCCTACTCTACAGCTCAATGGACTCACCCAAGACACCTACCGGGGAGATGATGATGGACAATGGCCATCCCAGGGAATGGAGAGAGTCTGCAGCTGCAGGAGGATAATCCCATCCACCATATCCATGGGATATACGCTCCCTCTCACTTGGAGGTGGAGTGAACATCACCATCCCAGACTCCTCAGAATTGGGGGGAAGAGCTATGGACTAGAATGGTCTTACTGGTATTCTGTTGTAGACATATTGTGATTCAAGCAATGGAAGAAATTACAACATTGATGTGGAGCCAGTGGCCACTGGACGCTTTCAGGGCAGGGAGAGGGAAAAGCAGTTGTAATACAGGGGCTTTTTCGGGACTTGGGAATTATCCTGAGTGCCATTACAACGACAGATATAGGCCACTTTACATCAGCATATAACATGCAGAACTGTGTGGGAGAGAGTGTGTTCTACAATGTGAACTATGGTCCACGCTTAGTGGCAAAGCCCCAGGATGTGTATATCCATTGCAGGTGATGTGCCACACTAATGAAGGATGTTTATGTGGGAGGTTGTGGGAAGTGTGGCATATGGGAATCCCTGTAATTTTTGTGTAACATTTATGTAATCTCAGCATCTTTTAAAATATTTAAGAGAGAGAGAGAGAGAGTATATCTGGAGTTGTTGCCAAATTCCATGCATACCTGATCATGGTGGGGCAACATCCAGGGACACCATGAGAATATTCTGTGGGCTCAGGGGCTGATAATATAACCAGTTCCCCTATACTTCAGTGTGCAAAAGACTCTCAGGTAGAACTGGAATTGTAAGACTCTGCCCTTGATTGCAGATGTACTTTGCAGAATCGGTTCTGAGATTTGGGAGTCAATTCCTGAGAAGTCCTTTCCAGGAGCTGGTACCCCCAAAGACACCACTAGAGGGCGCTATGGTATTTCACTGTCTAGAAGAACTTCGGGTTTCTGGGGAGACCCAAAGGGGGTTTACAAAGGAAAGTAGTGCTAGTATCAGAGAGGGCTGTGGACTGTGGCAAACTGGAAAAGAAGTCAGGTCCTTCTCAAGTATGCACCCCTCATTCAGCTCCTGTCATACGATGCCCTGAAAGCGTGCAAGCCTGGTGTTTCAGATCCTCTAATTTCCCCCAAAATAGGTAGAAATCCTGACAAAATATGAAAACTAGTTCTTCAGAAAACTGTTTGAAAGCCACTGTCTTAGAATACTTACCTATATTCCTCCAGGAGAAGTCAACAGTAAAATAGATTTTGAGATCAGAAAATTCCTGGCAAAGCATTCTTGGGCTCACCCATTCTGATCCCCTAGCTTTGCAGCTCCACCCTAAAAACCTGACGAGAAGATGAAAATCCTCAGGAGCTCCACTGAAAATGGCTGATGTGGTCAGACCCAGAACACTAGGAATAGCTGGAAAAACCATCTGGTTTGAAAACAGACTTCTGCTTCCCCCCCCAACCCCACCTTCATGAGTTTTGCCAAGAGGGAAAAAACCTGGTCACCCCCCCTTTATTCCTGAAAGGAGTGGGGTAGAGTTGTTTTCTGTAAAAGCTTCGTTAGATGGGAAAGATTCTGCTGCTATCCTAGTGGGTAGGATAGATAGAAAGGCTGTCCCCGGACTTGGCATTTCAGAAAGGCATGACCCAGGAAAAGAGGCGAAAACAGCAGGGTCTTCACTGTTTAGAAGAGATGATGCAAGAGGAAAGAAAAATGTGACCATCCTTTTATAAAAAATAGTAATCCTCTCTAATAGTCAAGATATGGGAATTAAAGCAAACTTGAAGTATCACTATATACCAAGTAAATCAGCAAGAATGATTGTATTGACCAAGCATTAGCCGGGTTGGAGTCAAGCCTTCTCACAGCCTGGGCTAATGAAATTGCAAATGGGAACATTCATTTAGAAAAAGAAAATGGAAACAGAGAGTTACTTCTAGGATAATAATAACATTCATAAGAAATGAGATATAATTAGTAACAGAAAGCTTTTTTAAAGATGATAATCATAGCATTAACCATATTTTTTTTAAAATATCTGGAAACAACCTAAATTTCAAAGGGTGTGGAAATGGCTTAGTAAATCTTAGTACATCAGCGTGAGAGACTGAAAATGAAGTTTACAGAAACCATAAAAGTATCTCTTCATTAGATAAAGATTTGCAAGCTAAATTTTAAAAAGTCAAATAAGAATGTGTGTATATATATATATGGTTAATGACACAGGAAGATAATATGTAAACATGAAAATATTTTAATTAAAGGTAAAGATTGTGGTGTTTTTCATTGTCTTACAGGTTTTCTTCTGTCAAGCTCTATTTTACTACTGACCTCTCGTGGGAGAGGGAGAAGTAGTTACTCTAAGACAATGGATTCCAGTGTTCTGAAGAGCTGTCTTTCAGATTTTGAGCTTCTGTATAAGTTTTTTTTACCTTTACCTTTTTCTTTTGAGTGAATAATACATGATTCCAAATTCAAAAGCTATAAAAACTTATATTAAAAGGTGAGCATCACTGATACTCCATCTCTCAGCCACCCAGTTCCCCCAACCAGGAAATAATAACTGTTATCAATTCCTTTCTAATCCTCCCACAGATATTCTATGCATAAGCACACAAATAAATATGTAC
>JAQZBX010072700.1:0-15032 GCA_029593785.1 Cabassous unicinctus | reverse complement strand
CTTGTTGTTTTTTGTGTTTTTTGTTTCTAGGAGGCACCAGGGATCGACCCTGGGACCTCCCATGTGGGAAGCGGGTGCTCAACCGCTTGAACCACATCTGCTCCCCCGGTTTGCCTTTTAATTTACAAATATCTGTTTCAATTTGTGTTAACACATGAAATGTCTAAAGGATTACTAGGTTTTCAGAAGCAAAACTGAAAACAGACAAAATAATTCTTTAAATGCCCCTTTTAAAACAGAAAACTGCACTGATTTATGAAACACAGGGAGCTTAAATCCATGATTAAAATTTACTTTTTAATTGGAAAAGCTGAATCTAATAGGTGTTTAAATCATACCTGGCATTGACTGTTGCTGTCCAATCAACCTCAGAAGAAGTGGACTCCGACTGTGCTTCTGGGTAATGCTCAGTGTGTCCTCCGTGGCCAGGGCGGGGAGGGTGACTGCACGTGGCCAGGTGCCCAGGGGACACACCTCCCAGAAAGAGACCCTTTGCACTAGGTTCTGTCTTCAGATGAAATATCCACAGAATTGTGAACTGTTGACTATGACCTATGCTTTCACTAAAATCTTATTTATGAAAAAGCTTACTGGCCCTTGGCAGAACTCCAGTCATTTCTGTGTTTGCCTAACAACAGCTCTCCTTCCTGGAGCATCCAACCCATGATCCAAGGAGCTCACCAGGTAGGGAGACAGGGGCCTCAGGGTCAGATAAAGAGGATGATGTGGGACCAAGGAAAGATGGAGCTCTGGGGAGCACAGGAAACCCTAGCACCCCTTTCCTGCCCTCATCCCCATCCTCTCCTTCTCAATTCACCAGAACCACCCTGGAAGCTCAGTGAGCTGTACTCTCACCTCCAGCCCCAGAAACCCATCCCACCAAGCTTGATGAACCAGGTGCTGGAACAGATAATATGCAGGCTCTGGGGCCACAAACCTGGCTCCCGCCATTTCTGCTTGCTTCGGGGCCACCAGCTCCTCATCTATATAAAGTGGGGATCGGGGTTGTGATCAAGATTCAAGACGATGCAGGTAAAACCACGAGCACCTGCCTGGCTGCACCGTCCCCATCCATAAATGCCATCTTCACCCAGATATTAATGGGCTTCCCATTATCAACCCAACTTCAGGGCTGGAAGTGGCAAGCATGGCCTGGGGGTCTGGAAACGACCACCGTCAAAGTCTGTCCACCTCGGGGAAGGGAAGGGGTCTCCGGTGTTCTGACCCCACACCACTGGGACGGCTCTCGTTTCTTCAGAATCCTCCAACAATATGGCATGACAGCATCTCTCACCTCAGGCAACGGCCTGGCTGAGGCGCTACCTTCAGGGGTGACACAACCTGCTCAGATGTTAACACGGCTTCTCCCATCATCACCTGGCCTCTGACAGAATCAGAAACCTGAATCCCAGACACCTTGTGCAAGCCAAGAAAGAGAGGCTGCCAACCCGTTATGCCACGAGTCCAGCCAACCATGAGGGAGCTCCTCTAAATTACCCCCTGTTCACTTGACTGGGGAAGTAGCATTTGTTTTTATTTTCCAAGACAGACAGTCAATCACTCGAATGTGACAGAAATAAAGATAAATACCACCCATGGAACTTTAAATCAAAACGCTAATCCCAGGCTGACGTCCCTGTCGAGGTCTGACACTGAAGTAATTCAGCAGGCTTTGATTATGCCCGAAATTAATGCTCTGGTAGAGATTATGTCTATTAATCATGGTCTGTGGTGGCGAAGCTGCTCATGATCCTCTGCTGGGTGACATCCAACACCGTCCTAATGTCCAGAAGAACTTCGCCTGGGCATCTTCAACGCACAGACGACAAGCCAACCTCAAACAGGGAGTGTCTGAAAAGACTATCCGATGTTTACCTGGTGAAAAGACTCAAAGAAGCAGCTAGAAGGTGACGTATTCTGAACATAAGGCGACGCAGTTCCATGTCTTTACGGAGGACCAGACAAGAGGAGCTTGGGTGTGTCAACCCTAGTCCAGGAGAAAGGGCTCAAGAGAGGACCCCAGTGATGACATCCCATCTGCAGTGCCACAAGGCAGACCGCCTCAAAACCACCAGCAGCCACACTGCAAAAGGCTAGCTCTAAGTCAGGGGCTTGTTTTGCCAGCTCTAGAGTTAGGAGTCCAGATCAGAACATCAAATGCCCACTTCATCCCCACAAAGCTAGATCCCCTAAGGGCTCTCATTCAATAAATACGTATCACCTACTATTTGCCAGGCTCTGTTCTAGGCATTTGGCTTCAAGACCCCTGGACTTACGGAGCTTGCATTGCATGACAGGATGCTGAGCAATCCCTCTGGTCCAGGACTCCTTATCTCCTGCCGAGAATGATGCAGCATCCTTCTAATTGGTCTTTTCCCCTGTCCATCACTCACACAAGTGCCAGAGCAACTTTCTTAAATATGCACTTGACCAAAACCTTTCAGCAGCTCCCCACTAAGTATGAGAGCCCATACAGCTTATTATGCTATGGGAGCCTCTGCGATCCACCTCTGATTATCCTGCCCAGCTCACTGGTCCCACTTCCTTTATACACATTATGCTTTAGAAACACAGGGAGGGCAGCAGGATCTCGGCACACACGGTGCTGGCTCACCGCTGCCCTCTGCTTGGCCATTCTCCCTGATGGACATGACCTTCTTCCTTCCTTTGCACCTAGCAGATACCTGCTCACCGTTCCCAGACAGCTCCTCCAGAATGCCCTCAAGCGTGGCTGGACCACTCTGCCCAAGCCCACGGCACACTCTGCTTCTTTTCATCTTGGCTCCGATCCTACTGTGCTGCCAGCACCCACTCATTTGCCATCCGCCCATCTCTCCCACAAGACTGAACTCCATTTAGCCCGAAACAGTGCTTTAAACATTTTGCAGCCTCAGCACCGTGTCTGGAACATATTAGATGCTCAATGAAAGTTTACTGCCCTGAACCGATCATACCATAAAACCTAACCACCCTGTCCTACATTGTTTCCATGGAAAAATTGTGTTTCAAGTTCTGCCTGGTCTGTCAGGGACACGGCTCACCCCACTCGCAGCCCCAGTGACAAGAATTTTGGTTCCTCCAGCCCATTCTCTCATGTGCTGTCCTTTCCATCCAACCAGAGGGCCTGAGGTGCAGGTCATAGGGTCTGTATGAGGCCACCAGGAGATCAAAGCTGGAGAGTCTAAGTGGGTTCATGTCATCCTGGCACGCACTGCAGAAACTCAGACTCCCAGCTGCAAATATTCAAACCTCTTCTTCTCCATGCAGAAAAGACATTTATTTATAAAGCCCTGAAAAACATTATCGGCCATTGTCAAGACATACCCAATACCAGTAATTCCTAAACATAAGAAGTACTTTAACCATTAATGCATGGACACAGCATTAAATATGCCAAGTCACAGGGTCAGAAAGTTGTTCTCTTTCCAATTCTTCTTTGGTCCTTAGATAAGTCAAGAAGAACCTTTCACCTTCTGAATAAGTCACGAAGAACCTTTCACTTTCTGAATAAGTCAAGAAGAACCTTTCACTTGGGGCCACGGTATCACTAGCGCCTCTCTACCGCTAGCTAATTTCACTTTTTAAGGACTCGAGAGCAGGTTTCAGACTCAGAGTCAAAGTCAGAGTTTAATAACGTCATTTTCATTGTCTGTATATTTATTGTTACCTTCAATTTGTGATAAATGAAATTGGTTCTCCATTGGCGGCTGTGGAATCTATTCTCCTTTTTAAAATGCATTTATTTATGGTTTTAAGTGAATTGATTTAAGAAAAAAAATATCAGGTAGTATGGATAAGGGGGAAGTCATGGCAGACGTACTCAGATGGCTGAAGCTGGAGGACAGAAGAGAGTCCCAGAATAAAGGAAAATTCTCAGGGTGATGCAATGATGCAGTCACTTTATCTGAAGGTCTGGAGGTTTAGTTATCTCACAACCTGTCCCAAGTTTCTTCTCAGCTCTGTTGCTGCTTTGCCCTCAGCCAGGCCTTTGGTCACTCCCACAGATGGCTTATACTTCAGATGAAGGCCTCTGCATCCTACTCAGCATGCAAGGCTGCCAGATTCAGCAAACAAACAACAGGATTCCCAGTTAAATTTGAATTCCAGATAAATAATAAATAATGTCTCAGTATAAGTATGCCCCATGCAATATTTGGGATATACTTATACTTAAAAAAAAATAACTTTTCCTGTTTATCGAAAATTCAAATGTAACTTGACATTCTGTATTTCATCAGGAAACCTTCCCAGCATGTCTCCAACCAATGCTGTCTTCTCAAGATGTTGGCACATTTGGGCAACTTCCTTAAACAGGCAGATATTTTTCTTTTTCAGAGTAACATCCTCAAATTCTCTCAATCATATCATACAAACATTCAAGCAGGTAAGTTCTGCCTCAATGGGGTTGAATGAAGGAAGGATATAGAATCTCCTCTTTGGGAAATTAGGAAAGCTCAGAAGCATATATTACTTTTTGTTTTTAAAGATTTATCTATTTATTTATTCCCCCCCCCCCGCCTCCCATTGTTTTGCACTTGCTATCTTCTCTCTGTGTGTTCTTCTGTGTCTGCTTGCTGTCTCTTTAGGCTGCACCAGGAACTGATCCTGGGACCTTCCAGAGTGGAGAAAGGCGCTCAATCTCTTGCATCACCTCAGCTCCCTGGTCTGTTGCATCTTTTATTGTCTCTCTTCTGTGTCTTTTTTTGTTGCATCATTTTGCTGTGCCAGCTCTCCATGCGGGCCAGCTTTCCTGCATGGGCCAGCTCTCCGCGTGGACCAGCTCTCTGCACGGGCCAGCTTGCCTTTCACCAGGAGGCCCTGGGAATCGAACTCTGGACCTCCTATATGGTAGACAGGAGCCGAATCACTTGAGCCACATCTGCTTCCCCATATATTACTTTTAAAATCAGAGGTAAAAAGGTATGAAGTATTCTAAAATGGAAAAAACACACTGGGTCTAACAAAAAAAAAACGCACTGAAAGCAGAGAAGGTAGATGTTTTTCCATTTGTGTATGGCAACATTTATGAAAGTGAGGGGCTCAAGGACCAACCCAACCTTAGGGAAAATGTCTTCAAGGAGGAGGAGGCAGCTTGTGGGAATTTTCCTGGAAATGTGTGAACTGAGGGGCAGAAGTCACAAAGGGGTGAGAAAGGCCAGAAGCAAACTTCTGTTGCTTGTTTTGAATGGGATAAGGGAGCAGGACTTGAGCAAGTTTGTAAACCTGGGGAAGGAAAGCAGGAGAAAGCGAGGGGGGGGGGTGGGAAAGGGTAGGAGGGCATGTGCTGGTTCTCAAGTCTGCCCAGCTACGGGGTCAGGCAGGTGGTCTAGAATTTGTGGGATCAGGGTCCAGCTCAGCAGGCCATAGCTCCCCTGGCTAGAATCTGCAGCTCTAGGGGCCCATCCTGCTTTCCAAGCTGCTCTCCCAATCTTCAGGGCAGATGATTGAGGCCATACCTGCAAGTGTTTTCAGATGCCTGAGCAGGACACTGGATGGCAATTACACCAATGAGAGGCCCTCAAATGATCCACCTTCTCATCAGAGACCACTCTGGAATTTCTTTATTAGAAAAGTTTAGGGGCAATACTCTAGTTGTATGGGGGACGACGGAAAATACATTTTCATGGCAGTTTACAGGAGAGTAAGGAATCTGTCCATTTTGAGAATAGAGGGAGAGCCAATGTAGGTTTTAAGGGGTCTAAAGCCTCCCTCCTTCCCCGAAAGTCCTCGCTGACTTCTCCACATGTCCTACCTCACCCAGAGCATCCATCCTTTCTTCACTCAGTCTGTAGCACCCTTCCCAGCCTGGACACCCTTGTCTTCGGTGGGAAAGTTGAGGCACCCAGGGACAGATCAGTGACTCCCAGAGTCTCCACCCTGAGGCACTTCAGAGCCCTGTAATAGCAGTCCTTCTCTGAGAGCAGAGTTGGTTCAGGAGCCCAGAGCCAGGCAGGGGTCAGGCTGGGAAGGGGGACCGCAAACGTGGTGTTGCCTACCACCTGCCAAGGATTCCCAGGCCTCTCTCCTACACATGTCACCTTCCTGAGGAAGAAATAAAAGCAAACAGACCCCTCCTTGAAAAGTCCACGCTTTAGCAGAGTGACTTAAACCATACTGCTTTTATCTGCGCCCTTTCTCCCCTGCTGCCTCCACCCTAGACCCACGCCCCCCACCGCAGCCCTCAGCCCAGACAGCTGGCAATTCCAGCCAGGTCGCAGCTTCCCCAAACCCTGGCCTGCTCTCTGCTCCAAAACTCTCCGTCTGTATTCAGGACACCCCAACTTCTCTTCCCAGAGTTTAGTGAGCCCCAAATCTGCTCAAGAACAGTCACAATCAAAGGCGAATCTTATCTCACCTGCCCTGCATGGGGGACCCCAGGCAGTACATGGATTTTAAAAGAGAAGCTGGTGAATATTTGTGAACTCTTCAGGGGTCTTTTACGGGAAGGGGATCCAAATGTTGTCCGCACAAGAGTTTCCCTCTCACACCTGCCATCTCTACGTGGGTGTGACACTTGGACATCCAGTTTAGCTGTGGGAAACCTTTTACTCCTCAGGCCTTTTATTCTCAGTCGTGGATGAGATGGAGGCATGTGGGAAGTCCTGGGAAGGGAAGGGAAGGGAAAGGCCTCCGAAAAGGAAGATTACCTCAGTCACAAGCACCTTCTCCACCATGTTCTCAAGTCTTTCTGGTGCTGAGTGAGGACTGCCAGCAGCTGGTGGGTTTGCACATTTAGCCTGAATCAAAGCTTTAAGAAAACAGCCAGCTGAGCACACAGAATCTCCTCCTCCTTCTCTAGGTAGAGGATAATAGAAACCCACAGTCACAACGAGAATCAAGTACAGAAAAGACTTCCTTAGGTTCCTTGAAGAAAGCAGAAGGACAAGTGTTGCCATTTTGATGCAGACTGGGAAAAACTCCACAGACAAGAACACAGAGCAGGGCAGCAGGTAAGAAACAATCTAGAAAAGGACTCAGCTTTTCTACCTCATATTCATAAGTATGGACCACCAGATCGTCAAGGAATCCTGCATCACAAAAGATATATACCAAGCTTAAAAGAAAAAAATGGAAAAGATGATCAATTCAGGCAATAGGTTTATCCCAGCTTTTCTCCCACCTTCCTCCATATTTAAATATCTCTAGTACGCTCAGATAGAAACAAGATATTGAATCCAGAAAACAAGAACAGGATACTACATAAAAAATAAAGTAAATGGGAAAATGGTCTTACAGAACTTTAAAAATGATTGTTGAAATAAATATTTCAAACAATAGTTATAGCATGAAGCCAAGGAACTCTCCCAACACAACACAGGAAATAAGTAAGAAGAGGTAAGAGTCACGGAGGATCACTCCAGCGGCCCAGCTCTCATTTTCAGGCAGGTAAGGTAAAGCTTACCTTCCACGCATCACTTCTCAGAAGTCATTTGCGGTGGAACTGAAGTCAAACAAGGGAATAAATCATGAGAGAGAATGATAAGGGGGCAAGACACAGTGGCTGCAACCCAGGAGAGTAGGGATGAGAGGCTCCTGGGTGGCAGCTGTGCAGCAGACCTAGGGATTAGAGCTCGAGGATGGAGAACTCCAGGAAGGTTCTGTCTGAAGAAATGTGGATAATGTGGGCTAGGACACATTTGGAGCATTCGGGAAGAAACAACTTGATGATGTGATATTGGCATAAATTACAAGAAAGAAAGAAACGCAATCAAAAACTCCAGGAGGTAGGGAAGAAAATACAAGGAAGGCATCAGCCAAACATAGAGCAAACCAAATGAAGGCATTATTTTGAGGAACTGGTGACGTATAAAAAACAAATGCTAGAAATATTTCATGTTAAATGGCCAGAAGGTGGGGCATTAGAAACCTGGAAAGAAAGTGGAATCACAGGATACAGCTTGGCCTTGCAGCAAATGACATTTTCATCATTATGAGGTCATAAAGCTATTTATTGGTTTTCAGCTTTTAGAATCAATCCATAATCAAATTATGGAAAGTTCAGCTGTGGTTAAAGAATTGAATACAGATGTTAACAACCTTGGCAATATAAAAGTGAAGGTATAGCTAGAAGAACTTGGGATAAGTTGGTGGGAAGGCCGCGAGAAGTGCCAAAACAAAACAGGTAATCCGGAGACACTGTCAGGTAGATAGAACAAGAAATAGAGATTTAGATATTTGGAGGCATGAGGCGAGGAGAAGCGGTAGGATAAATGAGTTAAACCTCAATCTATTATTTCAAGAAAGTCAATAGATGGTGTCTAAATTTAAGTTAAGAAATACTGATATATGCATATCATATACAGATATGGGCATAATCACCAAATGAACAAAAAATATAATAAAACTCTTCACTTCTGATATGCAGGACTGAGAGTATGGAGAGGTGGAACATAGGTACATTACTTTTCATTTTATGCCCTTCAGAACTTTATTTTTTTTAAATGTGCATTTATGTTTACAAAAATTAACATTTTTATTTAAAATATTAGAGTCCAGAATAAATTTTTTTTTGTCTTTTGCAATAAAGGCATTAGTAGGCTAATTAGCAAAATGCAAATAACAGATGAGGTACAGTATTGTCACAGTACTGTATTAATTCCTCGATGGTGATCATTATACTGTGGTTAGAGAAGAGAATTTCCTTGGTTTTAGGAAACAAACACTGAAGTATTTGGGGTAAAGAGGCATCATGTCTGCAGCTTACGCAGAAACGGTTCTGAAACTATCACGTGCCTATGAGTGCTCACGTGGGCAGAGGCAGGAGTGGCAAAGCAACGTGGCAAGATGTCAGCATTTGAGGAAACCAGGTGAAGGGGGTCTTGGGAGTTCTTTGTACTCTATTTACAACTTTTCTGTAGGTCTGAAATTAATGCAAAAGTAAAAGTTAAGAAAAAAAAAAAAAGATAAACAGAAAGGAGCTCCAAGGAGGAATGAAGAAACGGTCTCGAGGGGAGAAAACCATTATTGTGGAGGGGGCAGTCCTCCCAGAGCTGAAGGGTCCTAAAAGCCCACCAGCAAGGCAGTTCTTGAGGGACACCTGGGGAAGGCCACCTTCCCAAGCTCCCTGAGCCCCAGGACACCCAGACCCTCCTGACCACCCACCCCCACCTCTGAGGCAGAGTGCCTCGGGGGCGAATGTGACTCAGTGGGCCTCCTCAACCATGCCCCTGCTGAACAGCCAGCTCGTGCACCAAGGAATCTAGCTCCCAGAGCACCTTCGAAGACCTTTGATCTTCTGAGTTAAGGGTCACAAGCTCCTCCATCTTTGGTCCTTGGAGGAAGACTTTCTCACGATTTCGATACAGAACAAGAATCTAAAAAGCTTCCCTCCAAAACAAGCTTGTAGCAGGGCACACTTGCCCAGCATCTCAATAGATGCTAGTGGCGGTTAATTAGAGGAATGTTACTAAACAAAGACAGCTAAATAATTGTGTGTTTCACAGAATTTTATTCCATAACTAGGCTCTCTTAAAAATAGCATACTCCATATGAGAGTTTTCCTCTTATTCAAATCATGCCTGAGAAATAGTGCATTTCTACAGCAATACTTCATTGACTGGGAGGTGGAAGGAGTCCCTAGAGATGGGAGGTACTCCCCCAAACAGGGCAGGAGCTAGGTGATCAGCCCCTCCCCACCCCGTCTGCTTCAGGAAACTCATGCCTGAGCCCCTCAGACCTCCTCTTTTTATGCCTCAAGGGACAGGACCCCATGGTCACCCTGTGTGGCCCACTCCAGCATTCTATCACCCTCACAGTCACTTTCTTCTGCAGAGATAATAAAAGCTAGGCTAGCATCTTCCTAACTGGGAACTTTCCATACTTAAGAAGTGTCATCACTGATTCAGTGCCCACCTGTGCCCAGGAAGCACCAACAGACCCTTTCTGTGACTTTCAGCCTCCTGGGCAACTGGAGATTATGGAAACAGCACTAGAGAAGGTACCAGACGGAATTTCTACTTCTGGCTCTACGTCTAAACCACTGCGTGACTCTGGAGAAATTCAACTCCTTCGGAACTCAAGTTCCTCATCCACAAAATGACTAGATTGAGTCAGATGCTGACCTACCTCGGGACTAGGCACCAAAAAGGTTCTAATGATCAGGAACAGAGCAAATCCCCAGCCCCAGATGCCCCATTTATTTTAAATGGGAGATGGGTGGGACCATTACAGACTTTTCCCTATGGCACTATATTCAGAGTCATGTGCATCATGGGTCTATTAAGACCCCACAGGAAACAGATGTGGCTCAAGCAACTGGACTCCCATCTACCATATAAGAGGTCCAGTGTTCGATTCCCGAGGCCTCCTGGTGAAAGGCAAGCTGGCCTGCATAGCGAGCTGGCCTGAGCCAAGAGCTGGCCCATGCAGAGTGCTGGCCTGCTCAGGGTGTTGGCCCTCACAGGAGTGCTGGCCTGAGCAGAGAGCTGGCACAGCAAGATGATGCAACAAAAAGAGACACAGAGGAGAAATAATAAGAGGCACAGCAGACCAGGGAGCTGAGGTGGCACAAGAGATTGAGTGCCTCTCTCCACTCCGGAAGGTCCCAGGATCGGTTCCCGGTGCAGCCTAAAGAGAAGACAAGCAGACACAGAAGGACACACAGAGAGCAGACAGCAAGCACAAAACAACAAAGGGGGTAGATTTATTTAAAATAAATCTTTAAAAAAAAAAAAAAAAAAAGGCCCCATGATCATTTTTGGTTCCACTCACATGTGGTTAGATTTGCCTCCAACCTTTGCTGCAGTGACTTTCACTGACCCTTCAACGAAAGCCCCAATTTCCACTGAGATGTGAATTTTGCACTTTATTCCAACTTGAATAAAATCCCTTTTCATGGAAACTTTCCAATGTGTCAAGCAGATGCCTTCCATCAATGGGTTACCAGATAAGGGAAAGCAGGAATCCAAGCAGGAAAGCAGAGATCACAGGATCTCGAGGGAGGAAGCCCCACATGGGTTGGAGGGCCAGGAGGACTCCCTCAGTCCAGGAAGGTTTGAAATAGGTAAAAGCATACAGAAGGATTCAGATGGGAAGGGTGAAAATGGGGACATAAAAAAAGCCTAAGTAAAAGCCTAAGTGGGACTGGGGATAGCCCACTTGAGACGCAGACCAACTAGAAAATGAAGATGCAGAGTTGGAGAGTAGTGGGGTGCTAATGGAGGGCTGTTACAGATGTCAACTAGCACCCATACAACCCTACTTTCACTCCTCCCCATTCTCAGTCTCTGCTTTTAGAGGGCCCCACCCCAGAGCAGCTCCCCAGGGGTAGGACTAATCTCAGCCAATCGGTGTATTCCAGTCCCTAATGAGGCCCGTGGTGATTAGTTCAGGGATGAGCACGTGAGCTCAGTTGGGGTCCAATCAGAATGAGCCCCAGGGCTTGTGCAGGCACTACCAAGAAGTTGGAGCCAGAACAATGGACAAGCTGATTATGATGGGTGAGCCTGTCAGAGAACATAACCAACCCAGAGGAGGCAGGGCTAAAAGAAAGAGAAACTGACTCCTGATGGCATCCTGCAACCATCCTGCCAGAAACCAACATCACAATTATATGGGGCAATAATGTGTGTGTATGTGTGTGTGTGTGTGTGTGTGTGTATTGATTTTGCTTACTGTCATTCAAACCAAAATAATTGTAATGGACATTGCCATAAAGTCAGGCAATACAGAAGCGAAGGTACTAAAGAAGAGGTTGACAACCACCATACCAAGGAAACGAGAGAGCCTACAACTGCAAGCAAGAAAGTCCCACCCATCGGCTGTATGGGATCGAAGCCCCCTGTCAATCAGATGTAGAGTGGACACCACCATCCCAGAATCCTCAGGATTGAGGAATGAACTATGGACTAGAGTGGTCTTAAAATACACTTGTTGTGATTCTAGCAATGGAAGAAAGTACAGCATTGATGTGGAGGCAGTGGCCACTGGAGGCTCTGGGGGCAGGGGGAGGGAAAGAAAGGTGTAATGCAGGGTTTTTTTTTCAGGACTTGGGAATCATCCTGAACGGCACTGCAATGACAGATATATGTCATTATATATCTTCCCATAGCCTGCAGAACTGTGTGGGAGAGAGTGTAGACTACAGTGTGAACTATGGTCCATGCTCAGTGGCAATGCCCCAGGATGCGTTTATCAATTGTAATGAATGTGCCACACTAATGAAGGATGTTGTTTATGTGGGAGGGTGTGGGAGGTGTGGGGAGGGGGGCATATGGGAATCCCTATATTTTTTGTGTAACATTTGTGTAATCTAAGTATCTTTAAAAAATAAAAATACATATTTTTTAAAAAGAGTGTTAGATAAACCTGGCCTGAGAGCCCTGCACTACCACACAATAGCTGTGTAAGTATGAGTCAGTCACTTAGGTTCTATGAGTTTGTTTCCTCATCTACAAAATGGGCCTAATTTGTGAGCTGAGGCCATGTGAAAGCGTAAGCTCCTTGAATATTGGGAGAACCTGTGGGTTTTGTTCTTGATGCAGTGGGAGACACTGCAGCATTCTGAACAGAGAATTTGCTCTTTTTTTTTTTTTTTTTTTAGGCGGTACCAGGGATTGAACCCGGGACCTCGTACATGCGAAGCAGGTGCTCCACCATGGAGCTCCACCTGCTCCACAGAATCCACTCTTAGATGTGTTAAACTGGGAACTGTATAAGCTGGACAGGGGGAGTGGTCCCAGCCCAGGGAGCCCATGTTACATCATGCTTTCCAGAGGGATGTTAAGAGTAGAGAGCTGGGGCCTCTTTCACATCATGCTCTGCTCTCTTTAAAGGGTGCTAAAAGAGAAGTCACCCGCACCTCCATGGCCTTTCCTCCCTATAAAATAGATAAATGACCTCTACCCTCTTCCCCAGGAAATGGGACGAGAATTAACCGTGCACTCTACAAACTACTTGGCACTCCCTGTGGAAAAGCTGCTATATAGCTATAAGGGGGTGATTAATTTTATCTCTCTAAATGTCTCAGTATCATTTGCCAAAATGATGATTTATTATTTAGACAACCTTTATATTTCCAAGGGGCCTGAAAATCATTTATAGTGGAGAATGAAATAAAACTGATTAGGGCCCTGAAAAACAGGGATGGCAAGGAGCTGGGGGTTATTTATCCAGAACCAGAGAAGGCAGCTGAAGGACACAGCAAGAATCGTCAATTATATGCAAAGCTGTACTGCTGAGAAGAGGCTCTTCATCCTACATGAGGAGGTGGAGAAAGAAATGGGAAAAGAGATAGCAATGCACTGGCACTGATTTAGGCTAGGCAGCAGGATGATAACAGGAAGAATTTCCCATACTGGTTCTAAACTCAGCATCTAGAATATTGTTCTCAGTCTCCTTTCATGGAATGATACATTCTGGGGCAAAATACAATATAGAAAGACGGTGTAGATATGATCAGAGAGAGGCATCTTCAAGGAATGATAGAAGATAAGAAAGATGATAGAAAACTGGTATGGATAAAATTAGTATTTTTAAAGAGGAGAAAGATATACGACAAACACTACATGCCTATGAGCCTGATGTTAAATCAGAGTAGATGGCTGAAGACTAGAGTATATTTATACTTAGAGGAAACACAGAAATCTCCTGGAGATATCACAGGTTAAGTAAGAACAAGTCCACCAAACTTATTTCCTTTCCTTCTTGAAAGTTTTCCTATGCCACTAGATCATGGTGAATCTAGATTTCAGTAAAGCACTTGATGAAATGGTAGACCAGATGGAGAACTGTGGGCCAGGAAAGTACAAATTGCTGGATTCACAGCTGGCAGAAGAAAAATACCCAAAGAGGGTCAAATGGAGGCAGTATTCCTTGTGGGATTTCGCAGGGCTCTTTGGCATTTTTATCAACCACTTGGATGAAACCTTGCAAGGGCTTCTCATCCAATCTCAAATGTTGGAACGCTTTGCCAAAACCAACCAGATGAAACCATCTTGGGTTCAAAACCTTTCCATTAGAGCTTCAACAGATCTGGCCTGATAGGCAGTTGTGTTGCCCAACTGCAGACCAACTGCCAAACTTTTAGAGCCTACTAACGGATGATCCCAACATCTCCAGGCTGTCCTCTTTAGAGGATTCCCAACAGGCAGGCCATGGA
The DNA here is from genome assembly GCA_029593785.1 of Cabassous unicinctus. Lineage (NCBI taxonomy): Eukaryota > Metazoa > Chordata > Mammalia > Cingulata > Chlamyphoridae > Cabassous > Cabassous unicinctus. The sequence goes on along the minus strand of JAQZBX010072700.1, from coordinate 934 downwards.
CCATCTCCTTCTGGTTTTGAAGGTCTCAAGCTTTGTGTCCTAGTACCCACTGCAGGGTCTGCCCATGCCAGGACTGTGATCACTGACTTCTGACCTAGACATGGTTGGGTTTGTCTTGCATGCCAAATACAAGTGATTGCTTCTGCAATCTATTGCTGTGTAAGAAATTGCTCCTGAAACTTACTGCTTGAAACAGTGATTATAATCTCTACCAATTCCGTAGGTTGACAGGGCTCAGCTGGATAGTTATCACTTGGGATGTCTCATGAGGTTGCAGTCAGCTGAAGCCTCAACTTAGCTTGATGGCAAAATGGCTCATGCACATGACTGCTGATGCTGGCTGTCAACCAGGAACTTGCCTGAGGCTGTCAACTGGAGCACCCACATGTGGCCTCTCCATGTGGCTTGGGCATCTTACAACATGGCAACTGGGGTCCCAGAGTGAACATTCCAAGAGCTAGACGTCCCAGAAATCCAGGTGGATGCTGTGAGGCTGCTTATGACCTAGCTTTGAAAGCCCCAAAAACAAATCACTTCTGCCACGTTTTACTGGTCAAGAAAGTCCCCAAGGCCAGGTCAGATTTAAGCGGAGGGGAATGAGCAAGGTCAGCCAAGAGCATTTGAGATGGGAGATATCTTTGAAAAATATAATCAGGGAAGCGGGTGTGGCTCAATCGATAGAGCTCCCGTTTACCATATGGGAGGCCCCGGGAGGCGAACCCGGGGCCTCCTTGTGAGGGCAGGCCAGCCCGCACAGCGCAGTGGGCTGATGCAGCAAAACCTCACAGCAAGGGGGAGATAAGCAGACACAGAAAAAACACACAGCAAATGGACACAGCAAACACAAGCAGCAAGGGGGGGGATAAATAAATAAATTAATTAATCTTTAAAAAAAAAAAAAGAAAAATATAATCAGCCACAGCTTTTAACAATG
>JAQZBX010072699.1:0-15031 GCA_029593785.1 Cabassous unicinctus | reverse complement strand
TTGAGGCCTCCTCTTGGCAGTGGCTGGGAGAAAGGCACTGCTTGTGCTGGAGAGCAGAACCTGTGTTCAGCCTCAGGGACTCCCTCTTTGGCTTGGTTTGGCACAAAGTCAGTAGTCAGTTCTCTAAAGCCTGCAGCTGTGGCTTGGCTGTGTGTGCTGCGTGAGCCAGACAACCTCGCAAGGAGGCTGGGGGTTGTGTCCAGGGATGGGGTGATGACGGATGAAGGTGGGAGGTGGTGGGTGAAAATGGGTGATGAGAGGTGATGGTGGAGTGATGACGGGGTGATTATGGTGGGTGATGGTGGATGATGGGTGATGGTGGGGTGATGGAGGGGTGGTGAGGTGATGGTGTGATGATGAGGTGATAGGGTGGCGATGGAATGATGGTGCATGATGATAGGTGATGGTGGGGTGATGATGGGGTGATGATGGGTAGTGATGAGTGAAGATGTTTGGTGGATAATGATGGGGTGATAGAGTGATGGCGTTATGGTGGGTAAAGGTAGGGTGAAGGGGTGATAATAGGGTGATGGTAGGGTGATGGGGTGGTGGAGTGATAGTGGGGTGATGAGGTGATGATAGGGTGGTGATGGAGTGATGGTGCATGAAGATGGGTGATGATGGGTGATGATGGGGTGATGGTGGGTAATGATGGGTGAAGATGATTGATGGGTGATGATGAGGTGATGGGGTGATGGGGTGATGATGGGTGATGATGGGGTATGGTGGGATGAATGGGGGGATGAGAAATTCCCTGCAGGTGCCAGCACTCCCTGAACCTTGTCAGGGATTGACATTGCTAATCAACGACAGTGCTTTCTTCCCCTGAAGGGCCTGAAGGGGCCTCAGGGGCCTCAGGAGCTTGCATGCAGCCCTCAGTGGTCACCCCAAGCGAGGGGCATCTTCCCGGGGAGGGAGCCCATTTGCCTACCTGCTGCTCTATTTTCTAGAGACTCGTGGCTGGCCCTGCTTTCCCACTGAGCCTCTGGTGTCACTGTGGCCTAATGCCTCTTTTTTAAAAGATTTATTTATTTATTTATTTATCCCCCCCTTGCTGCTTGTGTTTGCTGTGCCCATTAGCTGTGTGTTTCTTCTGTGTCTGCTTATCTCCCCCTTGCCGTGAGGTCCTGCTGCATCAGCCCGCCTGCCTCTTTCTAAGATGCAGCCCTGGCCCTGCACCTCCACACACCCCTCGCTGCTGGGAAAGATGCCTCCTCCGCGGGGCCGCCTGACTCCAAAACCTCCCCGTTCTGTTCTTGCCTCCTCTGCCCGCCGCGTGGTTCACAGTCGTGCTTTCTCCTTGCCCTGCTTCTCTTCCTCTTCGCTCTGGGGGTGTAGACACCTCTCAGCAGTCGTCTGGGCACATGTAATTAAAATGCTTAATCAAACGTCATGTAACACCTCCATTGCAGAGCCAGGTCTGCCCTGCTTTTGGAATGTCTGATACTTGAGTCCTTGGCTCCCGTCAGCACAGCTGGCCTCCTCTTCTCCCACGCTGCGGTTCTGTTCTGTGTGTACTTTTAGGCCCACCAGTCCTTGCTGTGTGTCCTGGGGCTATGACTTGCATAGAGGTCAGGACAGGGGCGCCCCCTGCTGAGCCAATCCTGAATCTGCATCAACTCCCTTGTCTGTCCCTCAGCTGGAAGAGTGCAGGGTGGGGACCCTCCCCAAGATGGGGAGGGGGCTGGGCACCCGGACACCGCGGAGGCTAAGCTGGCAGAATCCTGCTCATGCAGGGGCCTGGAGGCGAGGGGCACGTCCTTGGTTTTGAACCCTGGTGGGGGTGTTGGCTCTGTGATGGCGAGGCGGCCGAGGGGCTGGCCGCAAGCCTGTACCGTCCCCTCTGCCGGAGTCCAGTCCGCGAGCTTTGGGGTTCGGGTTTGGACGCAGCCTCATCCCATCCCAGCAGTGGGGCCGGCGGGGAGCTTGCGTCCTGGGCAAACCCGCTGTCCTCTGACGCTGGGACAGGGCCGGCACCAAGGGCAGCTGCAGTGCTGTCGCCTCACCTCCTCCTGCCACGAGCTGAGTTGACTCCCGTCCTTCGGGTGCTCAGAGGTGGAGGCGGCCTGGCCCGGGGCGGCCATGGCGGGGGTAGAGCCCATGTAATAGCTGGTGGGCGGACTGCGGGGCTGTGTAGGGTGTCTGAGGGGTGGTCTGCATGCCCTGTCCTGTTGTGTGCCGCGAGCCCCCGAGGTCCTCCTGCAGGCCACCTCGGTGGCCGTCCTGCTGCAGCAGGTGCCTTGGGGACCTGTTAGCTGAAGAGCCTCTTATAGGAGCAGACAGCGGCGGAGAGCACAGACCCTTGTAACGGAAGGTAATTGCCAAGTGTTCACGGAAAGTCTTAATTCGTCGTTCTGCGGTGGGCAGATACCGAGTGCCGTGCCAGAGATGTGGAGATATGGCCGCGGAGGCCTGTCCTTTGCCAGGTGCTCTGAGTCCCTTTATCTCTGCTCACAATGGAGGCAGAGGGCGGAGGGAGGCGGGCTTTAAACCCGCAAGCTCGGCTGAGTGTTTATTTCATTTTACTCTGTGCAGGGAGATTGTCCAGTCGGCGTGAGCAGAGAATCCACACGATGATGTTTCCTCCTTACTCGTGCGGTTCCCCTGGAACTGAGGGCCCCCTCTCTTGGCCCGCTCCCGGGAAGAGGCCTGAGTCCTGGATGGGGTGTGGTCTGGGCCTAGGCAACTTGCATCCCCTGCTGGCACCTGCCCCCAAGGACACCCCGGGCCTCGGAGACCCCGTCCCAGCCTCGCTCTTGGGTCTTGTCTCCGGCGTTCTGGCCGTGAGTCCCATTCCCGTCTGGAAGACCCGGGACGAGGCCCTGCCACTCTCCCGCCTCATGTTTCCAAGACACCTGCACATCTGGACCATTTGGCTCTGCGGGAGAAGGGAGAGGGTCAGCGTTTGAGGTCGGAAACCTGGTGTCGAGGTTTGGGGAGAAGCTGGCCTCGTCTGGGTGGGGCGGTGGGGGCTGGAGCTCCGGCAGGAGGGGCTGCCCCAGCACACTGGGCCTCTGGACTGAGGGCGCTGGGCCAGGAAGGACCCTGCTGGGCAGGGCCAGGGAGGCCCGGGCTAGGGAGACCGATTGAGCAGAGGCTCCGTGGGCGCTCTGGGTGTGGCTTCTCCCCCACCCCCATGGGGACTCAGGCCTAAGCTTCGCGGACGTGTCATTTCTGTGCCACGTGACACATCCGTTTAAGGGTGCATATCCTGAGACATGGCCAGTGCATACCCACGAGTCTCCGCGACGACCAGGGAAAGAGCAGCTCCACAGCTCACGCCGCCCCCCAAGGCACCCACTAGCTGGCATCTGCAACCATGGTTGAGTTTCCTCTCCTCAGGGAGTCCTATACGTGGGATCACACAGTTCCTACGTTTTGTGTCTGACTGACTTCCTCAGCCGAGTTGGTTTCGGGATCTCCGGTATCTGTTGCCAGGATCAGTAATTCATCCATTTGCTTGCCAGGAGGTGCTCTACACTGGATGGACCACAGTTTGTGTTTTCCTTTACCGGGGGTGAAGGTTTTCATGTTTCCAGCTTTCAAGTCTTATGAATAAAGGCGTTATGAACATTTGCATTAAAAAAGACAATTGTCAAAAAACAACAACAGAAACGGCAAAATAGAATAAAGCATGTTACCATCATTTCAGAATGTTCCCTCGGGCTTTCCTAAAAAATCTTCATATTGGCCTCCTTACCAACACACAATAACTAGTATATTCATTTATATGACCTTGGATTAGTTTTTCTTGTTTTAAACATTTTTATAAATGACATCATTTAATAGCCCCTCCTTTGTGTAAGGCATTTTAAAACTCTAATGAATGAATATTTTCAGATTCATCCACATTTTGCGATGAATCCATAGTCCCTGTTTAAAATTTTAATAATATTATTATATATAAATACTTCATGGATGTTTATTCTTTTCTTTAGGTTGGACACCTGCACATTTACCACATTTTATTTAGTGTGAAGAAAGCTGCTGTAAATATTATCCTACAAATTTCTATTGGATGATTATACTTAGTTCTCTTGTGTACATAATGAACACAAGACTCACAGGAGCTGTTTAATTTTATTAGAAACTACTAGACACTTTATGAAATACTGTAAGATTTGTACACAAATGTTTATAAAATGCATGAAAAGTTAGGTTGAACAAAACCACCATCATTGTGTATTGCCAGACTTGTTAATTTTTTATATTCTGAGTTGTATAGTAATATATCATTGTATTTGGAATTACCTTTCCCTTAAGAATATATGAATTGAACCACATACTGAGTCATTAATCACTTCTTCATGAGTTTAAAAGGACTTAATTTTTGACAATATGCTTTCTAACAATATGGAATGAAATTAGAAATCAATAATAAAGAAGTTTTAAATTACAGCATATATTTAAGCAATCTTCAAGTCAAAAAATATCGCAATTGATGTTAAAAATATTTTGAATTGAATGATGTGAAAATATAACACATAAAAATTGGTAGAATTTTAAAAAGCAGTGCATAGAGAGAAGTTAAAATTGTAAGTGCCCGTACTAGAAAAGGAGGAAAGTCTAAAGTCAATGACCATCATCTCTTAACAGAAGAAACCAGGAAAAGAAAGTGATCTTCCAGTAAGTAGAATAGTATAAATAAATGATAAAGAAAAGGCAAAAGTAAGAAATGTAAAAAGTTTTATTTTCTTTGAAAGATCTACTAGATTAAGCTCCACTTAGGTATATCAGGAATTAAAGAAAATGAAGTTGAATATGAAAATCAGTAATGAATTGATTACTGAAAGATAGGCTTCATCTATGAAAATAAATGAAATTAAAAATTAAAAAACTTGTTGCAAATGAAAAAATTTGGTTTCAGTGAAATTAGAATTTTAGAAAATTGTCCTCCACATAACCTTAGGACCTCCCAGTAATGAAAGACTTATTTGCTAGAATGGTTAGTAAAATAAATGAATGTGTTTTACATTTTTATTGTGTAAGAAACCTTTCATATTTGAAAGTTCAACAAATACATAAATCAATATTTTCTTGATGAGCAATGCACAGTGTTACAAAATCATGCATGGGTGTGAAAAAATTCAATGTTTTTAATTCAATGAATTTAAATTTAACATAATATGAAATTTCTTTTTATATTTTCAGATTATAAACTGCAGTTATTCTTTATAAGTAACCACTTGTTGATGTTTTGTAGAATTTCAATATTATGAAGAAATTTTAATGATTATCTAAAAGTGCTAATCAAATGCTCCTTCCATCTTTTGGCAATATGTCTGTGTGAGGCTCTCTTTTCTCTAAAGAATGAATAAAGACACAGGTAGAAAATTCCAGCTCTTTCTTAACATGCTAGATTTAAAGAGATTTTCAAAAGTCCAAAACAATGTCTCGTTGTGCCCTGGTTTTAGAAATGAACAAATTTTGGACAAAATGTGTTAATATATTAATGTATACAGGATTCATTAGGTTTAATAAATTAAATAATTATTTAAACTTATATCCCTCTTAATTTCTAACATGGTAAATATATATGTATATATTTGAATATATGTCACTTAATAGAAGTTTCATTGGGTCTTCATTATTGTTAAGAGTGTAAAGAGTCACAAAAATCAGCAAAAAATTGAGAAGTGATGATATACAAATTTCATTAAATTGTGTTTTCAAAAGCTCAAGAAACCTCAGGTAGCATATTTTTGGCATGTATTTTGCCCAATGGAATCGTCTTTTGAGTTCTCTCTTTTCATGGTAATAGAGACACTGTGGCTTTATTAGATTCCTGTTGATCATTATTTATTTGTTAGATGCCGGTCTATCATCCTGGGACAGTGTTCAAGTTTTCCTTCACAGAGTCAGATGTGATCCACCAATATTTCTGTGATTCACCTCAGATTTTTCAGATATCCTCTTCAAATATTAGGTTTTCTGAAGCTTTGTCCTGGGTATGAGTGCTTGCCTTGTCTTAGTATATTCTGCCTTTTTGTTTATGTCACATATTTATACATTTCCAAAGGTGCTTAGGATGAGTTCTGTGGAAGCCTGTAACAAAGCCTAGAACAAATTCTAATCCACATCTCCCATAGAGTCGTCAACTCTCATTTTGTTTAAAACTGCTGGGGTGACTGCTGTCTTAGGTCCCATTGCAAATAAAGCTTCTCCTAAAACTCTTCTCACACTGTGTTTTGCTCCCTGGTGCTGCATTCATAAACCCTATCATCTAAGACTGGAAAGAGAGCTTAACAGTATCCTAGGCAGAATTTTCAACAGATGTGTTTAGTTCCCAAGCAGGGAATTTACAGATTTAAAAATTCTTAAAAATTAATTCCAAAGAAGTTTAATTTATACTTGATATTTTTTCACAAAATTATCTAGTTTAACTATTTTCTTTGTTTGTATATTTTTTGTGTTGGCTACAGGTAAGCTAGTGAATTTTGTAAACCTGTGTGGAAGATTTTCATACCCAATACCACCTTTGTTAAATTCATACATTCCTGTTAAAGTAAATTACACATTCTAATATGTCTTTTAATATATGAGATAATTTTTAACTAAAAATAAAGAATGCAATCATATGGAGAATACCATGTCTTTATAGGAATATCTTGACAGATGCCTATACCTTTGAGGGAACTTCAAGTTACAGGACACTGCCATCCTGGAAGAAAATATAGAGTGCTTTGGGTTAGAGAAATCTACAGTTTAAGTTTCTTTTCTTGCATTCACTTTTGTGCAGGGGTAGTATCTCCATAATAAAATAATAGAACTGGGACACAACCATGCAATGAGAAATACTTAAAGTAGGAAAACAGGAAGAGATGCTTCCCTGCTCACCCTTCAACTTGGTTATTATTGGGAAGCTTTTGTTCTCTTCCTGAGTTCTTGATGAAAAGATGCATGTTAAGGTCAATTAATTCAAGCTTGCTCCATGATAAAGTACAAGGAATCAGTAGAGTGGGGTGAGATGTAGTAATAAATGATATGTGATTTTTACCTCAGTACCCCACATTGCTTTTACCATTTGATACACTTCCCACAAATAAGATTTTCAAACATATCCTCTCAAGATGGAAAGAGTTTTGGTCATTCTTTCCCAAAGTCTGAGCCAGCATTTGCAGCTAAAATAAATTAACCTTTTAATATCTTGTAATTCAATAACTGTAAGGCTGGCTTTCTACTTTAAAATCTATATCTAGAGAATGTTCTGCCTTAATGAAATTATCCTTACTCAATCTTTTATATGCAGTAGTTACAATGGACCTTCCAGGCTTATTATGTCTCAGTACCTTTTACTCAATATAGAAGCAAGTATTTCATTAATACAAGTCTTGCATTTTCCAAAAATAATAATCCTAATAAAAGTCTGATTTTTAACATTCTTACAATTTCAAAAGTATAACCTTATATTATATTTTGTTTTCAATACAGTTTTTAAAATTGTTTTTTTCCTACCTGGGTCATCTACACAGCTGTTTCCTGGGTGAATACATCACTGCCAACTTTAGAGGCAAGGGCCACTCTTATGAAGTCAGGAGTTACATTTCAGGACCTTCCTTGAATTTTCTTTCTATAGTATGATATTGAGTTTTATAGATTTTTAATATTTGGAACTGATATGTCTGAGTATGTGTCTTATTTATTTTGTTGGAATGAAGTAGGCAATTAGTCTTGAAACTTAAGTTTTTTCATCAAGAATTTTTCCTAGATATAGAAAATAAATGTAATCATTGATTTCATTTCTATCTCAGTTTAGAGAGATTATATATTTCATTCATATACACAATACTTTTGTATTTTAATTCCATATTATAATAAATGTTCTTCAAATATGTTTTCAAATGCTTGAAATTATGTATATATATGCAATTTGCATTAGCAGCATTAGCAGTCTAACTATATTTAATCTGAGATTTCTTTTTCTCATAACAAAACACAGACTCAAAACACCCTCCTTCACTTTAAGTATATTTACAATATGTCTTAAATGTTCCACTGACTCATTAATTGCCTGATTATATTTGCATCATTTAAAATTGCTTACATTCTTTTATTTTCAAATTCAGGATTTCTTTTTTATACTGAGAAGTCATTAGGCATCCTAGGTACCTGCTCAAAATTGTGAATGAGCTATTTGAAAGCTATTAGTATTTTTGTACTGGGAGTTACCTGGCTGATGTGTAGGTGTGGAATTGGCAAGAATTTGTAAGGGGCCCTTCATTGCCACTTGGCAGGACCTATTCAGATCTGGCTTAATCCACAAAAGCTGTCCTGGTTTCCCCTAACAATATACTCAATTTATACTTCAATAGAGAAGCAACTTCATACAGATATTTTCAGCCCTGCACATGCTGCTGAGTTCTCCTTTGTTAAATGATAAAGCTAAGAGTTAAGGTTTCTTTAATGAAAGTATAAGTAAATGTATTAGGTTTCCAAATTACATATTCTTTCCCTCACCCATAGGCTCCTTATTTCTGATTTTCAAATCACCCAACCTCAAACTCTCTTTCTGCCTCTATATATAATAACATGTAAGTCTTCCTCTCCCATTCAGTCAAGGCCAGTTTTTGTATATTTTCTCCAAAATGTATTAAGATAAGTTCATGAGCATTTTTACATTGTCTTCACCATGGATGTTCACAACTTTTTAAAGTTTTCTTCACTATTATTTCTATTGTATCTTTTCAGGATAAGAGGTAAATGCATTTATCTTGGACCAAAAGACTATTGAAGATTTTAAGGAAATATACTAAATGAACATGCTTACATTACATACCAAAAATAAGATTTTTCGTGGTTACAGAAAAGAAGATGGGTGGAACATGTTTAGACATCAGTTATTTCATCATCAGAACAATGCTGGTCTTAGTACTGATAATTCCACAGTATTTACACTTGTCACAAAAAAGTCTTTATTTTCCCACTTTTTCCTACATTAACATGTTACAGTCATCAGTTCAGGTTTGGTTGATATCGGTTTCCCAGGTTAGAAATATAATGTTCACTCATTCTTCTGGAAATTAGGAAATGTAGAGTTTAAATTTATTAGACAGGAAACACAAAATCCATTGGTGAACTAGTGGATACATAGAACTTAATCATGAGGACATCTCTGGCACAATAGTCATTTTCCATACCATGGTTGGCATTAATTCTTCAGTAGGGCCAAGAGCTCACAAGAAGCTGGCTCTTAAATACTGAGCCGTTAAGAAGGTAGAACCTTGTTCCAGATGTATTACACTGGTGCACAGTAATTCCACATAGTACACAGTATAAAACTAAAATCTTGGAAAAAGTTAATAGATGAAGTAATCCATTTTTTTAAGGATTAAATGGAATATGTAACAGTAACCTTATTCCCTTTCCATTTATATAATCACCTTTCTGCCTTTAAATGTTGAATTAATTTATGATTCCTAATCTCAGTAGTGAACAAAAACAAAAATTATATTCTTGTTAAAAATGCATGCCCATATACACCACACTTACGAAAGAAGTTGTTGATACGGGCAAAAGTGAGAGGTGTGGGAAGTGGGGCATATAGGAATCCCTTATATTTTTTTATGTACCATTTTATGTAATCTAAGTATATTTTAAAAATAAATAAAAAATATATTTTTAAAAATTCATGCCCATTTTGCATTGGTTATGTATGTCTTTATTTTTAATAGAGTATTCTAAGGTCATTTTTATTACCTTAATATTTTATTCTTCCTCTATTTAAGAGATTATTGGCCCAGTACCCAATTGACATAAATTTTGACCTTGTATCTGGCAAAGACAACATTAATGACAAAGAAAAGGAAGAGTGTGGATTTAAGAGTTGGATTAAACCTGTCATAGAATGTTTTCTGTTTTACATGTGGGTTGGCGTTCCTCCACCAATTTGTACTCCAGAGTGAAAAGCTGTGCTGAATACACTATTGACATGAATCCTTAGTAAGACATAGATCTGCACTGATAAGTGGAGGATCAAGCAAGTATAACATAGACTTAGCTAAAATATGGAATGGCACATTTTTTCTAAACTGGTATTACAATTTGTGTTCACATCTCCAATTTTTGAGGGTTTTCCTTCCTCACCTTTCTCATCAATGCCTTATATTGTCAGATATTTAAAATGTTTCTAATATATAGAGTGTATGTATGTGTGCATATATATATAGACATATGTCATTGTGATTTTAAATTTAATGTACTTTAATTTGAAAATCCTCTCATGAAATTCTGTCATGAAGGATACATTCATCTTGATGTGTATTCTATACTCTCAATTTTATCAATCTTTTACATTGTGATTTATGTTTTGTATTTTGTATAAGAAAAGTTTATCTATCCTCATATCATGAGAAAATTCTTCATCATTAGGATCTAAAATTATTACAATTTAGACTTTCATGTTTTCTACTTTAATCTACATCATTTGTGTATGGTGATAGAGTGAAATTTAATTTTATCTAATATGGTTATCCAATTCTCCAAGCACAACTTACTGAAAAGTACGTATTTTCTTTGTACTACCTCACCTTGCTTCTGTTTTATAAAAGTGTTTCTATAAGAGCAGGTCTGAAGCTGTATCCTTTTTCATGTTGCGTTAATCTCTTTATTTTTGCATTCTAATGGCATAAATTTAAATGAATTTAACATAAATTGTGTTTGTGAAATGATAATTAAAATTGAAAAAAATTGTATTTTCTCTAGAACTAAAACTCATCAGTGGAAGCACATCAAAATGGTTGTGATTAGGATGTGAATTTTTTAAATTAGATATATTTCTTTAAAAGAGTGGATAAGGTGTGGAGAAAAAAAACTTGGCAGAATGTAATATATAGAATTACTTCTTTTGGATAAAATTAAGATTTTATTAGGAATGAATACCAAGAGATATTTGCTGTTAGATACTATGTATCCACTAAAGAGTTGAATTAAAATGATATTTTTCATGAGTTTTGGAACTGAAGGAAACTTGTGCTTTTGTCAGAACAAAAATTTATGAAGTTAAAATTAATATATTTGAGAAATCATGCCCATGTTTTATTCAATTGTCTGACTGTAAATTCAAGGAATAAATAAATATTGATGAATATTTGATCACTTTGCTGAAGAAAGTTGTATACTCTAAATTTAATCTATATTCTAGATAAATATTGTTAAAAAGAAAGGAAAAATATACTATTTTCCAAATCACATTAGGCTCTAACCCATAATTATAAAAATTATCTTAAACTAAACACCCCAGAATCCTGGAAGTTGCACAGCTCCTCTCTCTTTTCATAACTTTTTCTTCCACCTTACAGATAACAACTTTTCTGACTGGAAATGCAGGGTCATGGCATGGGTGTCTAAATTTAATACATAAAGGCTAGTTAGGACAATTATTCAAAATAGCAGTTGCCTGTTATTAGATAACTTTCTCTGTGGTGTCTTTAGTGTCATTTTTTATTAAGTGGTTTCTGTTGACAATATATTGACACATCATATGATCTATCCAGACTGTGCAATTAATAGCTTTCATTATAATCATAGTGTTATAAATTCATCACCACAAAATATTTCAAAACATATTCATTACCCTAAAAAGAAAAAAATCATACACTTTTACCCCTGCCATTATTGATATTGGAGTCATAACTTTATCATAATTGATGAAAGAATATTAAAATATTACTTTAAACTACGGTCCATAGTTTACATTAGTTGTATTTTTCCCTTATACCACTCTCCTCATGTAATAGTGATGTACAATTGTTCTACTTCATGGAAGAGAATTTTTTGTATTTGTACTTTTAACCAGAATCATCATCCATAACAGTGTTCTTTGTGTTATACAGTCTTATTTTTGTTTGTTTTTTAATTAGAAAAGATGTAGGTTTACAGAAAAGTAAGGCAAAAAATATAAAATTTCCAAATACAGCAGTATTGCTGACACTTTGTACCAGTGTGACATTTTGTTACAATTGAGGAAAGAATGTTAAAATATTATAGGCCTTTCATTGCAGCTGATGAAAATTTATTATGATATTACTGCTAACTATAGACCATAAGTTCCATTAGTTGAAATTTTACCATATATTACCTTATTTTTAACACTTTGTACTAGAGACATTGATAGTTTTATGGTTCATGGAAGAACATTCTTGTATTGTATTATTAACCACATTTCTTATTTACTACCCAGTTATTATATTATACCATCTCAATTTTATACATAGCTTTCATTCTATTGAAAATTACAACTCTTGACTACTTATTTCAGCCATTATCACATCTATATATCAATGGTATTAATTATACTCACTATAAAGTTTTACCATCATCCCTACCCATTTCCCAACATTTACAATCAACCTTTTTAAAAATTCTTCAGATATAAGCATCAGCTTCCTCTTCTCAACCCTTATTCAAACTCCTAGTAACATATACTCTACTTTTAAAAATGAGTTTACTCATTGTATTTAGTTCATATTATCGAGACCATATAATATTTCTACTTTTGTGTCTGGCTTATTTTACTCAGCATAATGCCCTCAAGGTTCATCCATGCTGTTATATGCATTCTTATTTCATTTCTTCTTCTAGCTGAATATTATTCCATCACATGTATGTATTACATTTTGTTTATCCATTTATTGGTTGATAAACACTTGGTGGTTTCCATCTTTTTACAATTGTGAATAATGCTGCTATAAACATCAGTGTGACTATGTCGGTTTGCTCCCTAGTACCATGGTTGCCAGATCATACGGCATTTCTATATATAACTTGTTGAGAAAATGCCAAACTGACTTCCACAGAGGCTATACCATTCTTCATTTTCACCAGGAGTAGAGGAGTGTTCCTATTCCTCCACTTCCTCTAGCACTTGTAATTCTCTGTTTTTTTCTTGTGTGTTTTTTTAAATAGTGGTCTTTGTATAAGAGAGATTTTCTTAACCATAGCTCCAAGGGGGCTCTGGGGGTCCATAAGCTTGAATTAAAAATTCCAAAATTAAACATTATTCTTGTGGGACATGTTGGTGTGGGTGTGATATATTTATTAAATAATACAAAGTATAGTGTGGACTTTGTAAAGGGGCCCCTGGTTCTCATCTGACTGGCAAAGGGGTCTGTGGAACACAAAAGTTTAAGAACCCCTGCTATAAAGTATAAAATGATATATCACTGTAGTTTTGATTTGCATTTTCCTAATAGCTAGTGAGGTTGAAAACCTTTTCATTTGCTTTCTAGCCATTTGTATACCCTGTTTGGAAAATGTCTATTCAAGTATTTTGCCCATTTTTAAATTGTGTTGCTTGACCCTTTATTGTTAAATTCTATGGCTTCTTTATATATCATGTAAATCAAATCCTTATGAGACTTGTGATTTCCAAATATTTTCTCCCATTGGCTAGGCTGCTTTTTCACCTTCTTAACAAAGTCACTGGAAGCACAAAAGTATTTAATTTTAAGGAGGTCCTATTTATCTTTTTTTTTCTTTCAATGCTTGTGCTTTGGGTGGAGAGTTAAGAAGCTACCTAAAACCACAAGATCTTGAAGAGGTTTCCTTACTTATTCTTCTTGGAGTTTTATGGTTTTAGCTTTTATATTTAGGTCTTTGATTCATTTTAAGTTAATCTTCGTATATGGTGTGAGATAGTGGTCCTCTTTCTTTCTTTGGATATGGATATCCTGTTCTCCTGGTACCATTTGTTGAATAATCTGTTCTAGCCCAGCTGGGTGGACTTGACAGCTTTGTAAAGTGATCCAAAATGTAAGGTGATGAAAAATTAATTGTCAAAAATCAATTGACCATAGATGTGAGGATCTATTTCTGAACTCTCAATTTGATTCCATTGGTCAATATGTCTATCTTTATGCCAGTGCCATACTTTCTTTTCCACTGTAACTTAGTAATTTGCTTTAAAGTCCATTAGTGTGAGTCCTTCAACTTCATTCTTCCTCCCAAGATATTTTTGGCTATTTACTGCCCCTTCCTCTTCCAGATTAATTTGACAATGATGTGTTCCATTTCTGGAAAAAAGGCTATGAGACTGTATATGTAACAATGAAATTTTTTTTTACCATATTTTAGCTGGTAGCAATGCTTCTATTAATTCAGATACTTTTTTAAAAATCATTTTTTATTTCGTTCCTGATGACTTCAGGAAGCCCAGTTCTTTTCATATAATTCCAAAATCATGAACTACTCCAAATGCATATCTACTGTAGTATAAATTTTTAAAGGGATTTTCCTTTAGCTAAATGATTGCCTCTACTCAAGTGTTGTAACTCAGCTTGCTAGGTCATGATGAGGCCAGAAGCTTGTTGACTTTTAATTGCTTCTACTGTAGTGGTTACTTCATAGCCTGATTTATAAATATCTGTTTCTGTTTTGAGATGAGACCCATCCACAAATAAGATCAAGTCCATGTTAATAAAGGTTTTTTATTTTATTTTATTTTTTACAAGTCAGGACCTAGAGATGGTAACTGAGAACTTCACAATATTGAGGCACATCTCCTTCAGGCAAGAATGACAGAGTTCTGGGCTTAAAGTAGTAGAGTGGAGGATTTGGTATATGAAAGAGAAATAAATTGTATTTCATATAAGGTCAGCATACTAGATGACAAATGCTGGGATTTTCCTAAGATTAGATACTAGCAAACAGTGTGTTACTCTTTTAAGCACAAAGAGTGCCCTTGGGCCAAATCACCTGACACCTCCCCTAATTTGGCAGCAGAATCTATTACCTTTAGCCAGCTGGGAATGATGCAGTCACCACATCCAGTCATGGACAGGACTATGCTACAGGTCTCTGCTGACTCCCATGTCTTTCCATGAGGACTCTTAAAGTTTAATTTTGTTTTTCATAAACACACTGCAAGTTTAATTGTAACAGATATAAGCTTAAATTTGAGGGTTGGTACAGATTGAATTAACTACATCTGAAGCTGTTTAAATGGCCTTGTTGGCAAGGTATTTGACCCTGTGTTACATTTTCAGTTTTACTATGGTTGTGAGATTGACACATAGAGCAAGGTTTATATACTAGC
>JAQZBX010072698.1:0-15030 GCA_029593785.1 Cabassous unicinctus | reverse complement strand
GCTGTCCTGATTTTGTGATAATCAGGGTAGGCTAAACATTTGCTGTATTAGAAACCATGCATGTGTCCCCAGACCTAGTTTTTCTCCCTAGGTCTGGTTTTTAGAATGCTGGTGATAAACTAAGCCTGATTTATTATATGACCATCCTGTATGGGAAAAGACTGTAACTTTGGGTATCTTTGGTCAACCTTAAGAGATATAGCAGGGGGACGGATGTGGCTCGGATGGTTGGGCATCCATCTCCTATATGGAGGGACCTGGGTTCGACCCCCAGAACCTCCTGGTAAAAATTAAAAAAAGAAAAATATAGAAGGTGCGTGGGCCACCAGGCCCCATGCGCAGGTGCACCGCCAGGCCCCGCACATGGGTGCACCGCCAGGGCCGTGAGCCATGCAGCAAGATGATGACATAACAAGAGAATGACACAAGGGAGAGCCAAGACAAGACACACTGAAAAACCAGGAACTAAGGTGGTGCAGGCAGTAGGACACCTCTCTCCTACATCAGAGTTTCCAAGGATCAAATCCCAGTGAAGACAGGAGGAGAAGGATGATAAGAGAAGGCAGGAAACAGACACAGAGAGTTGCCCAGTGAATGGACACAGAAACAGCAAAAGTGGGGGAGGAGGGTAAAAATGGATAAACGTGAATAAATAAATAAATAAATAAATCCTTAAAAAAATTGCATAGGGGAGGAAGATTCGGACTATAGTCAGTAGTTAATACTTTGACGATGCTCTTTCATGATTTGTTAACAAATGTTTCACAACAATGCAGGGTGTTTGTTGGGGGGGTGATGTGTAGGAGCCCTGCTTGATGTTATGTATGTTTATTTTGTAAGATCACGATGTTTACTGAACACTTATAGTTTATGTATGTTCATGTATGAATGATATACTTCAATGAATTGTTAAAAAATAAAAATAAAAAATAAAAAAATTAAATGAGTTGGAAAATATTCCTTCTTCTGCAATTTTCTGGAAGAGTTTATGTAGAATTGGTATTATTTCTTCCTATTGTCATATTTTTACATATATAAAATATGTTATAAACCCCACAACACATTATTGTTTTTGTTTAAAGAGTCAATTATCTTTTAAAGAGATTAAAATAATAATAGAAAAATTTATATATTTATGCTGAAATTACCATTTGTTCCTTTGTGTAGATCTGTCTTTCCATCTGGTGTCATTTTCCTTCAGCAAGAAAGATGTTCTTTAACATATCTTGTCATGAGGGTCTGCAGGTGATTAATTCTTTAAGCTTTTGTATATCTGATAAGGTCTTTATTTTGCCTTCATTTTTGAAAGATATTTTACAGGGTACAGAATTCTAGGTGACAGGCTTTTTTTTTTTTCTTTCAGTACTTTAAAAGTTATTACTCCACTGTCTTCTTATTTCCATTGTTTCCAAGGGGAAATCTGATGTCATCTTTATCTTTGTTTCTTTGTGCATAATGTGCCTTTTTTCTCTGATTGCTTTTCAAATTTTCTAGTTTTGAGAAATTAGATTTTGATGTACCTCAATGTAGTCTTCTTCAAGTTTTATGTGCTTGGGATTCATTGAGCCTCTTGGACCTGTGGATTTACAACTTTTATCAAATTTGGAAAATATTTGGCCGTTATCTCTCCAAATGTATTTTCTGTCTCCTATCCCTACTGCAGGGAATTCAATTACATGTATATTAAGTCATTGAAATCCCACCGCTCTTTGCTCTTTTCATTTTTTCAATTCTTTTTTTTTTTTTTTCTGTTTCATTTTGAATACTTTCAATTGCTATGTCTTAAATTCACTAATATTGTCTTCTCTAATGTACAATCTACTGTTAATCCCATCCAGGGTAGTTTTCAGCTCAGACATTATAGTTTGTTTCCCTAGTTTGGTTTGAATCTTTTTTATATCTTCCATATCTCTACTTATCTTTTTTAATGTATAGAAAGACTTTAAAATAACTTTTGTAGTGTCCTTGTCTGCTAATTCTCACATCTGTGTCAGTTCTGGGTCATTCTGACTGGTTGATTTACTTTTTGTCTTCATTATGAGTGGTATTTTCCTGCCTCTTTGCATGCCTAGTAATCTCTGACTGGATACCAGACAGTGAGAATTTAAGCTTCTTGGGTGTTAGATATTTTTGTATTCTATAAATATTTTTAACTTTGTTCTAGGATGCAAATAAGTTACTTGGAAATTATTTCATCCTTTTGGGTCTTGCTATTAGGATTTGTTAAGTGGGGCCAGAGCAGCACTTAGTCTAGAGTTAATTATTTCCCAATACTGAGGCAAGATCCTTCTGAGTACCGGTGCCATAGAATTATGAGATTTTGCAGTTTGTCTTATAGGAACAAACACTATTCCTGGCCCTGTTAGCCACAGGAATGCTACTGTTATACATCATTTTCTTTAATCCTCTTGGATGGTCCTTTCTCCAGCATGGATAATTTCTCATACACATGTACTCTGCTGAATACTCAAGGCAGACCTTCCTCAGTTGCACTAGCTACATTCCAAGTTCTCAATAGCCACATGTGGTTAATGGCAGCACAGATATGGAACATTTCCATCATCATAAAATGTTCTGTTAGAAAGTGTTGTTCTAGAGCCATACTTGTCTGACTTCAAGTTTATACTCATTCTAAATCAGTGCTTCTTAAAATTTATTGTGCATTTAGGTTATCTGGGGATCTGGGATGATCTAATGATCTAGCATTAGATAATCCAGGGATCATGTTAGAATGTAGACTCTGATTCAGGAGGTCTGCATAGTACTGAAATTCTGCATTTCTAGTAAATTCCCAGGTGATGATGATGAGGCTGTGGGACACTTGAGGTAACAGTACTGTCAACAATTAGATATATGCTTCCATATGTAATCACATATGGTGGGTGTGTGTTCCTTTTTTGGGGAAAACAAACTGAAACAAACAAAAAACAGCCAGATAGTGAGAAAATAATCAGTGTAACATCTCTTCATCTTTTTTACCTTTATGCAATAGTTTTAGTTCCTAACTGACAACTCTGCTCTTATATACAAGTTAATTTCCTAAAGATGCATTTAGGAAAATGAGTTTCATGTTGGCTGAATCTCAATGTGAATATAAGTTTTGTGCTAAGGGGAGAAAATGGTATTCAGTGGTGTGGCAGAGCTGACTAATACAAGCTTATGAGAGTTGATTGTTAAATTTTAAGGAATTCTTCAAGCCAGTTGTTAAATATAGCCATTATTCCAAATTAAATTAAATTAATAATTAAATAAATTTATATGTTTTAAAAGATATTAAATACTAAAAACTCATCACTTCCTAATTATTTTATTACATATTACTATTATGTACATTCTAGAGGTTATTTGCATCTATTTTATCTGTCTGGTGGAAATGCTACTTATTGGTGTGCTGCAGCATGCTGGCAGCTTGAAATCAATTACAGTGGAAGTATTTACACCACAGAAATCAGTAAACACTATAAATAAAGGCTTCTTCTTCCCCCCAAGAGGACTGGTTGTTACATATTTACCAGCACACCTCTGATGGCAGTGCCTTCGGAGTGATAATTCATTGAAAGCAATAATTCAGTTGTCTCTTCAACTGCTTTAAGATTTCTCATCAATTCTTAGAGCTACCTGAGTGCAGATATTTTGAAACAGGACAACCAAGTCTAGGAAAATAAAGACAGCTCACCCAGGAATAAAAACTAGATTCTTAAACCCAGTGTCCCAGAGCTGCTGTCACAAATACCACAAACTGGTTTTGGCTTAGCAATAAGAATTTATTGTCTCATAGTTTCAGAGGCTAGAAGTATAAAATCAAGGCAATAGTAAGACCAGTCTTTCTCCCTGAAATCTGTAGTGTTCTGGTGCTGGCTTGCCACAATTCTTGGGGTTTCTTGGCTTGCATCTCTGCCTCCTGTCAAATGGTGATTTCTCTCTCCATATATCTGCTCTTCTGGTTTCCACTAACTTCCAGCTTCTGGTGCCTCCCTGTGGCTTTCTCTAACTTCCAGTTTCTTCTCTTTATAGAGCCTCCATTAATATGGATTAAGACCCACCCTGATTCAATTGGCTATAGCTTAAAAAATAACATCTTCAAACAGTCCTATTTACTCAGGAACACATTAACTTTAAGAACATCACTTTGTTGGGGAATATAATTCAATCTATGCATGCTCCATAAACTAGCTTCTTGCCCATTGCATGAAACATGACGTTACACAAGGTTTTCAGGTGGAGAAGCAAACAGCTTTGTCTTTAACTGGAGCAGAGTTCCCAGTCATTTACGTAATGGGACCAACCAAATTGATTAATTCAGTACTGTTCCTTCCATGTGACCCTTTCTTCCCCTCCACTCCCTTGCACCTCCAGAAAGGTCAAAAGAGTTTGTGCTTTGCCCTTATAGTTTCCAGATTTTTTATGATGCAGAATTGGAAGATTGCGTGAGAAGAGTAATAACAGAAATGTTGGGTATAAGGGAAGGAAATGAGAACTAAATTGAGACTTGAAGAGATAACTGAATATGAGGGTCAGTTATAGAGGGAGCATTATAGGCAAAGATATAGAAGGCCAAGAGGTGTTGCAGTTAATCTTAAGTGTGAAAGGAGACCTGGATAGAGATGTGCTGAGAGAGGTTAACCAGGTGATCATGCTAGGCCTTGCTAGCCATGTTAAAGGTGTATTCTATCAGAGAACAACAGAAAGCCATGGATGGGTTTTAAACAAGAGAGTAATAGGATTCAATTTGCATTTTAGAAAGATCTTTTTGGCTGCAATGTAGAAAATATATTGGAGCCTGGAGGGAGTGAGACCAGTTAGCAAAAACCTGATGGTAATGAACAATTAGGGGAGTTATGGGGTACATAGATAAATATATACCTTTGCAGGAGGTGGAGTGGGAGCAGGTACATCAGGTAGAAGGAAAAGTTTCATATAAGCTATTGAAAAATCATTTGAATATGCAGGATCTTAACTTTCTCACCTTGGAGACTGTCGTCATACTTGGTTCTTCAGAATCCTCCCTCCCTTATCATATTATACAGAGCCTAGTATGTGCAAGATACTTCACATGAGTAAACTTCTAGTATTCCAAAGGAAATTCAAACTACTAAAGATCTACCCTTTTCATTTTTGCAAAGTACCTTTCTTCTAAGGAACAAAAAGCTCTTTATCAACATTGCCTTATAAGTCTATCGGTTCCCTGTGAAGCCAGGATGATCCATGAGCACAGTCTATTGACTCAACAGCAGAGTCAAGCATTCATAAGCCTACTAATAAAATATCTAGTGAGGGAGGGTTATCTCCTTTGGATATTTTCCGCACCATCAACTTGGAGAAACCAAATGCATCCTCCAACCCACCTTGAAAAATTAAGATTCATGCTTGAGAACTTGAAGGATCCATAAATCAAGATGCCCAGTGAAAAAAGTATGATTTAGAGTTTATTTGTAAAAAAAGGGTACGTGTGTTTTCAGCCTGAGGGTAATCACTAACAGTAACAGCATATCTTCTATATACAGTTCCCTTAGATTTTTTTTATTTTGAAATAACTTGATCTCAATTCTCATGCATTAATATTTATTATAATTATCGCATCTAAAAATGCAAGGCAATAGATTCACTTCTTTTTTTTTTTTTTTTAGATTCACTTCTGTTGTTGTTAAAACAGTGTCCTTTTGGTTCTACATTATTTAGAAGAACTATACCTAAACATTTCAATCTTTTCTGTACTAATAAAAAAGTGATTCTGTCTGTTTTGAGAACATTCACTGTCTATATATTTTAATTATTTGTAGAATTCATAAAGACACAAGAGTACATATCTTTCATATACATAGGTACACATATTGTTTTAGTTTCCTCATTGCTAAAGCCAATACCATGCAGTGGGTTGGCTTAAACAATGAGAATTTATTGGCTCACAGTTTTGAGGGGAGGAGAATTCCAAACCAAGGCATCATCAAGGCAACACTTTCTTCCTGGCATTCTGCAGCTGGCTGCTGGTGATTCTTGGTCCTTGGTTCCTCTGTCATGTGGCAATGAACATGGCATCCTCTCCTGGTCTCTCCCTTCTCTTTGGGATTTCATTGACTTTCAGCTCCTGGCTGCTCCCTCTGCATGTTTTTTCCTCTCTCTGTGACCTTCCCTATAAGGTCTTCAGTAATAGGATTAAGATCCACCCTGAACCACACCTTATATGAAGTAACCTCATCAAAATGTCCTATTTACAAGGGTTCACAGCCACAGGAGTGGATTAAGTTTAAGAATATGTTTTTCTGAGTACATAGCTCCAAACCACCACATATATATATATACAAATATATATACACACACACACACACACATAGTATTTGTCTTAGTTTCTTGTGGCTGCTGTAACAATATACTCCTACCTGGGTGGCTTAAATCAACAGAAACTTATTAGCTCATAGCTCTGGAGGCCAGAAGTCTGAAATCTGTAGGGGAGAAACCTTCCTTGTCTACTCCAAGTTTCAGGTAGGTTTCCAACAATCCTTGGGCTTACATCATACATCATATGGTATCCTCTCCTCTGTCTGTGTTGTCTGGGTCACCTCTCCTCTTCTTATAAGGACATCAGTCATATTGGAGTAAAGGCCCACCATACTCCAGTATGATCTCATTTTAACTTGTCTAATTCTGTCTATAATGAATGACCCTATTTCCAAATAAGGTCCCATTCTGAGGTCCTGGGAATTAGGACTTCAAAATATCTTTTGGGGGGACACAATTCAAGCTGTAACACCATTTTAGCAAAAGAAATGAACTTGGTGGAAATTTGTAAACTCTACTCCCAAAACAGAGGTTATTTGAAACCTTGAATTCATATCAGAAAGTGAACTTAAACTATAGATAACCTTTTTGATGAAGGAAGGTTAATATACAAAGAGGATATCTTTCAAACTCAAAGTCAGCCACAGAGCTATGAACCTCTGACCATGAGGATGATCAAATGGCTGAAATTCATTGCAGTATAATCACGGTAGTAAACCTGGGGGGGGATGGGAGGTGGCTATTATATAAAAAGTGCCCAAATATTAGAATAACCCAAGAAGCTAAAGGAAGAGACCAACACATATTGGATAGTAAAGAATTGGTACAGCAGAAAAGCACGTCTGCTACTTATCATTCATATTGTATGTAAGACCTATAACTTAAATGCTCTTACAATGTTGAATTCTAAACAACTTGCACATGAAGCACTATGTCCAGGTTTTAGATCTAATACTCTGTCCATTCATCTGTTCAACATGTGTGGAGCATCTTTAATGTGCTGTGCCTTGTACTAAGGCCAGAGATACTGAGTTGAAAGATATTCAATGAGCTTTGGGGCTGAAGTGGGGTGGGGGGGACAGGCAAAGGGGAAAAAATTAGGTGATTCATTTGAGAAGAATTCCAAGCTAATCTGAAGGCAGGAAGATAGGATAGAGACAATAATAATACTAGCTAGTATTGGGTGCATACTTACTACATGCCAGGCACTGTTCTGAACCTTTCTATGTATTAACTCATCAAATCTTCATAACAATCTAAGAGGTAGGTACAACTATGTCCATTTCATAAAGGAGGAAACAGGGGTATATAGAATTTATATTATTTGCCCAAGGTCAGATTGCATTCCCCACAAAAAACTCAGGCTGCCCCATGAACAATAAGGCAAATGTCTAGGTCACCTCAGGGAAGCAAAAGAGTTAATAGTAATAATAATAATAATATAATAGCTAACATTTACTCAGTGCTCACCATGTGCCAGGTATTGTTCTAAGGATTCTTATTTATATTTATTATTGAATCCTCACAACAGCTGCATTGCACAGGTGAGAGAACTGAGGTACAGAGAGGTTAAACAATTTGCCCAAGGTTGCACAGCTAGGGGTTGGGCCAGACAGGTGAGCTGAGTCTATACTCTGTATTGCCTTCAGGATACAGGTTTTAGAGTTGTAAAGCCTGAGTCTCAATCTTGGCTCTGTAATTTATTTGGTGTCTAGCCTTGGGTAAGTTATTTAATTCTCTGAGCCTCGGTTTCTTCTTCTGTAACATGAGGAAAACAGGTCTCAGACTTGTCGAGAGGATTAAATAAAACAGAAACACTTTCAGTAGAGAAGGTGCTGAACTAGGGCTCACCCCATAGTAGCTGCCAATAAATGGCAGCTATTATTAGTCCAATACTACATGAAAGAGAGTGGCGTGCAGTAGCCATAAGAATTAGCACCTGCCTGGAAAATAAATCAGTCTGGCTTTAAACGCCATAGAAATACAGACATTTCTTGATAAGGTTTTCATAATCAGTTGCCAGCTGACACCCCAACTCCTTACACTTAGTGTATATGAATGAGTAAAGCGGGTTCCAATTCTTAAAAGAAGAATAGAATTTTACTGTATTCAATTTCCATTCCCTGTTCAGCTTACCCACCTGGTTTCCCTGCAAAGAAGTTGCAGCTCTGTTAACCTTGCAGCTAACGAAGCATGCCCGTAAGCAGATGTGTCCTGCTCACTACTCTGAAGCTGGAATGATGGCAGAAAGAAAACATGTCCAAGAGGTTGCCCCTGATGTCTATGCATGACTCTCAGAGGATGCAGGGATCCTCGGAAGCCACAGGAGTTTGGTGTTGTGGGTGTCCTTACGACGATATTGTTCAGTGGGTGGTTCCTAAACCTGATTCATTACCAGAATTTCCTGAGTAGCTTTCAAAAGAACAGATTTCTAATGTCCTGGTAAGATTTAACTGAATCAGAATCTCCTAGGGGAGAGAAAGGGATTCTGATGTGTGTACCTTTAAAAGTTCTGAGAAGTTCTAATTATCAGCGAGGTTTGGGAACTGCTGAACTAACATCTTTCCCTTCTGATGATTGGACTCCTCCATGGGGGGGGGGCGTGGCGGGGGCCGGGGAGAGGGAGAGAGAGAGTTTTGGAAAAATGGGAAAATAGAGCATTATGGAAGTTAGAGCCTTTATCAGTTAAAGTAGCATCAGCATGAGGAGAGACCATCTCACATCTACTAGAATGACTAATATTGAAAAGGAAGGGAGGGAGGGAGGGAGGGAGGAAATAACTTGCCAAAGAGGTTGTGGGAAAATAGGAACACTCGTACATTGTTAATGGGAATGAAGAATGGTGCAACTGTTGTGGAAAACAGTTTGGTGGTTCCTTAGTGTTTTAGTTTGCTAAAGGCTGCCAATGCAATATACCAGAAATTAGTTGGCTTTTACAGTGGGATTTATTAGGTTAAAAGCTTACAGTTCTGAGGCCCTGAAAGTGTCCAAATTAAGGCATCATCAGAGATGCTGTCTCACCAAAGGCTGGCTGCTGGCGATCCTGGACTGCTCTGTGGGGCTCTGCCTTCTGCTCCAGGCCCACTTTCTCCGGGAGCTCAGCTGTGGATGATCAAGCACACGGCACGCTGGTCTCTCGTCTCTCCCCTCTCCTCTGGCCTCATTGCTAGTTCTGCTTCAGGCTGCTCTGTCTGTGGCTTTTCTCTCTCCTGGTTTCCTCTCTGAGCTCCTAGGCTCCTTCTCTCCATCTCTGCAGCTTTCTCTCTGTGAGTGCGGGTTTTTAGTCCTCTGTTTATAAAGGACTCCAATAAGAGGATTAAGATCCATCCTGAGTCCCACAGTCTAATCAAAGGCCCCTTAACTGAATCTAATCAAAAGGTCCCATCTACAATGGGTTTACAGGCACAGGAATGGGTTAGCACGAAGGACACGATCTTCTCTGGGATCCACCCAGCTTCAAGCTGTCACACTTAGAAAGTTAAACATAAAACTATCATATGACCTGGCAATCCCACTTCTAAGTACATACCCAAAAGAATTGAAAGCAGGGACTGAGACAAATATTTGTATAATAGTGTTCATACCAGCATCATTCACAATAGTCAAAAACATGGAGGCAACCCAAATGTCCTCAGCAGATGAGTGAATAAACAAAATGTGGTACATACACACAATGGGATATTACTCAGCCTTAAAAAGGAATGAAGTTCTGATACATGCCACCACATGTATAAACCTTGAAGACATCATGTTAAGTGAAATAAGTCAGCACAGAGGGACAGATATATGGCTCCAGTTATTTGAAATAGCTAGAATATGCAAACACATAGAGACAGAAATTAGAATACAGGTTACCACATCATTGGGGCAGGGTTCGTAGGTAGTTAATGCATAATGGCTGTAGGGTTTCTGTTTGGGATGATGGGAAAATTCTGATAATGAATGGTGGTGAGGGAGACACAGCATTGTGAATGTGATTAACCCTTTTGAATGGTATGCCAGGAAGTTGCTGAGATGGGAAAGTTTATGTGTATATATGTTTCCACAATTTAAAAAAAAGAAAAAAAAAAGAGGGAGAGAGCAACTAGCAAGACAATGACTATTAAATGCAACGCATGATTCTGTCCTGGAACTAATAATGGAGGAGAAAAGGCTCAAAGGACATATGGAAAAAATGGAATATAGAATAAAAGCTTTATATCAATGTTAAAGCCATTGAATTTGATAACTGTACTTAAGGTGGTTACATACATGGATATCCTCGTTCTTAGGAAATGTAATTGGAGTATTATGTGTCCAAGGAGTATGATGTATACAACCTACTCTCTGATGTTTAGAAGATAGATGATAGATAGATTGATTGACAGACAGACAGGAAGAGAGATACAACAAATGTGGCAAAATATTAAAAATTGGTGGATCTGGATATCTGGGGTGGAGAGGGAGTATAGTGAAGTTCTCTATATGGGTTTTGTATTGTTTTTACAACTGTCTTGTAAGTATGAAGTTATTTCAAAATAAAAAGTTTACGAAAAAAGTACATGCAAACTGAATCAACAGCTACTGAAATTGTTTTCTATTGAACATGATCAAAAGACTACAGGTTCAAAGATGAAAAATGATGCTTAAGGGAAACTTGGTCTTCAGACTTCTCACGTTATTCTGATGCCACAGCACATTTAGAATATCTTACTTTCTTTAGATAATAATGCTTAGCCAACTTGGGTAAATTTTTTGCCTACAAGAGTTAGCAAAGTTGAATAATGTACCTAAATATTTGTATCAAAATCTAAGTATTTTCCCTTAGTTATCCCAGTTTCCAGAATTTATCTCTCTTCTTCTAGCAGTAATTAATGATAAATTCGCATTTAGTGAAACAATAAATTATTATATTTGGAAAAAATCAATTTTCATGTGCATAAACTGGCATTAAAACTCTGAAAATTACTTTGGTTTTGATTTTTAAAATTTTACCTTTTAACTTTCATTCATTCAACAAACATTTTAAAGTATCTACTATAGTATAGCACTGGTTTACATGCTATTAATATGAAGGTGAGATCCCCATATTAAAAAAAAAAAAAAAAACAGAGGCAGAGGAATTGGGGAGCAGCTGGGATTGGAGAGAAAAGAAACTAACATTTTAATGAATACCTACTCACTGCTAGTTTCATTTATATACACTATTCTATTTCATATTCACAATAATCCCATGACATAGTTGGCACTATTACTGAGAACTGAAATCAACAAAATTTCCTATCCCTAAGTTAAACAATTCTGGGACTGGGCATACCTTTCCATCCATGTGTGAGCCAATACTGAGAACAGCTGCTTGCTCCAGGAATATAACACTGTGAACTAATAAAATACCATAATTCCAAGATTAATTGCATGCTTGCTCCACTGAGTCCACCAGTCCAAAGCCATTATTTCATAAATTCTGTCCAATCCCAACCAGTTCTCCACCTTAAAAATTATCTAGCCCTGGCCCTACACCCTGTAAATGTCTTACCCTCACTTCTCTCTTCCAAAATATTAATAAGTCTCTGTCAAAGTGATATTCACCCTTATAATAAGTAGGTCCAATACACTTAGATTTGTTTGATAAATAGTTGTTTTTCTCCTTGTGTTTTAGGGAATTGACAGTCAATATCACCATTTTACAGATGAAGAAATTTGCCCAGACTCACAAAGCTATTAATTATGAGCTCTTTTCTTGAAGTGTTGTTTTAATCCAGGTGAGACTGACTCTGCAGTTTATGTTCTGTATACCAGTTCTATTAGGCATAAGTGCTAGAAAAATAAAGAAAACAGGCTTTTACTGCATATTCCCAGAAGCTCACAAGCAAACAACTTTAAAAGAGATGGCAGCATTAGAAATAGCAATCTATAAAATGTAAGGGAAATTCAAGTCCTTAAATCAAGTCAAAATTTATTAACTGCCATCGGCTCTTCACAGTGACACAGCAATAAAATGCATAAATGAGTCACAGACCATAAAAGAGTTGCCTAAATGAGTCCCATAAACAAATGCAAGGAAACGAGAACTGGCATCTAAGTATTGGTTGATAATAATAATCAAAAGTTAGAACTTTCCACAGGAGCCTAAGAAAATCATACAAGCCCTCCTGGGTCAGCTTTCAATGTGCTCTATAATCATAGACTTTTGGGGCCTGAGCATTGAATAGCTATTGAAAATATAAAAGAGCAAATTAAAATGCAAAAGTGTTCAGTTACAAATGAAGTGAAGATATTGTGTTTACTTCAAAACAATGTGGTGAGTAGGCGAGTTCTGTGGAACATAGAAGGAGGTGGAGTTTGGTCAATAGACCCAGACAGTTTGATTACTTCTAAAAGGAGCTAGAGAAGAGGCTAAACCTCTTAAAGGCAGTGTCACAAGAAAAAGAAAAATGAACCTTGTACCAGAACATACGATATGCTCTCGGTATGCTGGCCAAGGGCCCAAGTGGGGTTATAAGATGAGGATGGAAAGCTGGGGTCAGGCCATGGTGGGTATTGGCACTCTGCCATTAAAGAGGGGCCAGCGGGCCACAGGCTAAAGGCAATTTCTACAGCAGGGAAAGCTTTTTTCAATGCCTAGCAGGGAAATGCATCATTGTGTTATCATTATTTAGTATTCAAGAATGCAAATTGTACTGTTGATGAATGAGCTGATAACAATTATAACAACAACAATAGCTCACACTTAGATAGTATTTGTTCCTTACCAGGCAGGATTCTAAGCACTTTATATATATTAGCTCATTTAAAGCTCACCCATGAGTACCTATGAAGCAGGCACCATTATCATCCTTATTTTACATATGAGGAATGCAGGCACAGGGAGGTTAAATGATTTGTCCAGGTTTCATAGTTACTAAGTGGCAGAGCCAGGACAAATCAATCAATCAATTCATTACCTAACTAACATTGCAACCACTTGTGATGCTCTTTCTTATCAGGCAAAGAACGTGGTGTTTTCTGCTTTAGTAGAAATATATTCTACACTCAGGGGTCTAGTTCAGACCCTGGTACTGATTACTCATCAGTATTCACACAGGATATGGCCATCTCCCTCTTGCTCTATGGCATTTTGTGCATATTTATTACTTATAAGGCACACAATTTCCTGCATTTTACCTGCCATTTCATTAGAACAACCTGGGCTGTCCTACTTAGAAGGGTATTTAGGATTAGATGGCTAAAATGATTTGTTATCTTCTATTCATTTGTAGAATTATAATTAGCCAATTTGAAGGATTATTTACCATACTTTTTTTTTTTGGAACAATCTCAAGCTTACAGAAAAGTTGCAAGTACAGGTCAAAGAATTTTTCTTCCTGAACCATTTGAGAATAACTTGCTGATCATCACCCCCCCAAATATTTTAGTATGTCTATCCTACAAACAAGAATATCCTCCTACAAATCCACAGTATAACCATCAAAATCAGGAAATTCAAACAGATTCTACATTATAATTTAATCTTCAGACTCCAGTTTTCCAAATAATGTCCTTTATAGATCCAGTTCAGAATCACAGATTACATGTACTTGTCATGTCTCTGGTGTCCTTTGATCGAGAACCTCAGTCTTTCCTGGACTTTCATAACCTTGACACGTTTGAAGATTACAAGCCAGTTATTTTATAGAATGTCCCTCGATGTAAGAGTGTTCTGGGAAGCGGGTGTGGCTCAGTGGATAGAGCCCCCGTTTACCATATGGGGGGCCCGGGTTCGCGTCCCGAGGCCTCCTTGTGAGGGCACGCCGGCCTGAGCGGTGCGCAATGGATAGAGCACTCGTTTACCATATGAGAGGCCCCGGGTTCCCTTCCCGGTGCCTCCTTGTGAGGGCAGGCCGGCTCGCGCGGCGCCGTGGGCTGATGCGGCAGGACCTCACAGCAAGGGGGAGATAAGCGGACGCGGAGAGGACACGCAGCGAATGGACACGGCAGCACGGGCAGCAAGGGGGGGATAAATAAAAAATAAAATAAATAAATCTTTAAAAAAAAAAAAAAAAAGAGTGTTCTGATACTTTCTCATGATTAACTGAAGATGATGCGTCTTTGGCAGGAATATTACAGACCTGATATTGTGATCTCATTGCATCATATCAGGTGGTGCATGGTTTTGAATCGTTCCTTTGCTGATGTTCGCTTTAATCACTGGATTAAGGTGGTGTCTGCCAGGCTTCTCCACTGTAAACTTCCTCTTCTTTAATTTGTAGTTTAAAAATATTTTGTGTGGCAGCACTTTGAAACAATGTAAATATCCTATTCTTCATAATATTTCCATTTATTGATTTATGTATTTATATCAGCATGGACTCATGTCTTCCTGTTATTATATATTCAGTGGGCAATAACACCTTCTTTTTTGTGCTCTTTCAGTGGGAGCTCCTTCAAGCAGGGTTCTATGTCCTTTGATATGATCCTGTCATTCTTAGAGCACTCCCTTGCTCTCTGGCTCAACAGAATATTCCAAAAGTTCTGCCCCAGACTTTGAACTTTCTCCAGAAAGACCTGATCCTTTTATTTTATTTATTTATTTTTTTAAAGATTTATTTTATTTTATTTATCCCCCCCTTGCTGCTTGTGCTGCTGTGTCCATTTGCTGCGTGTCTTCTCTGTGTCTGCTTATCTCCCCCTTGCTGTGAGGTCTTGCCGCATCAGCCCACGGCGCCGCGCGAGCCGGCCTGCCCTCACAAGGAGGCGCCGGGAAGCGAACCCGGGGCCTCTCATATGGTAAACGGG
>JAQZBX010072697.1:0-15032 GCA_029593785.1 Cabassous unicinctus | reverse complement strand
AGGAAACAGACACAGAGAGTTGCCCAGCTAATGGACACAAAAACAGTGAAAATGGGGGGGGGGTGGTTGTAAAAATGGATAAAAGTAAACAAATAAATAAATAAATCCTTAAAAAAAATGTATAGGGGAGGAAGATACGGACTATAGTTAGTAGTAATACTTTTACAATGCTCTTTCATGATTTGTTAACAGATGTTTCACAACAATTTGGGGTGTTTGTGGGGCAGGTGATATGTGGGAGCCCTGCATGATGTTATGCATGTTTGTTTTGTAAGTTCACAATGTGTACTGAACACTTATAGTTTATGTATGCTCATGTATGAATGATATACTTCAATAAATTGTTTTAAAAAAACTATATAACAAAAAAAAAAAAATACATAGATTTGAGTTAATAGAAGTAAAAACATTTAGGGAAATGCCAAAAAACTACTTCTTTATTCATCCAGTTAAGGCTATAGCTCTGATAACTGTATGTGTAAAACAATTGAAAAACTCATTTAGTGGATACATTCTGAGTAACTGCTATGTGTCAAGCATTCTGCTATGGTGACATGAAGATAAATGAAGCACAGGTATCTGTCCTCGAGCTCAAATTCTGGTGGGGAGATAGGCACACATTGACAAGCAAGTTCATGGCCATCTACAAACTTAACTGAAATATCCAGATGACAGAGGAAAGGTATCCTTTTCTGGTTTTAAATGCATATGATCCTTATTTCTCAATATAACATTGTCAGAACTGTTGAAAGGTGTTTCCTCCAAAGCATCTCAAAATAGCAACCACCAAAATTCTTGTGGTTACATGGTCAAAAGTAATCAGTCATAGGTGCATAGAATGTTTGCACTGGAAAGAACTTCAGAAAAATTCTGGTCCAAGTTCTTCATTCTTTCCAATTAAGAAACAAAGAACCTGAGAAATTAAGTGACTTGCCCAAAAGCATGCACCAATTTGCAGAACTAAACTGGTCTCCTGACCATAGGTACAGGGGAAATGGCAGCCCACTAGGAATCAATGATCGGTTAAGGACTTTGTGTTCTTTATAAATTTCTAATATATGATTTGTGGTGGTCTGGAGCTATGTACCCAGAAAAACATTTTACTAAACTTAATCCATTCCTGTGGATTAAGACCTTTTGTTATAAATAGGACCTTTTGTTGAAGTTACTTCAGTTAAGGTGTAGCCCAGATGAATCAGAATGTGTCTTAGTCCTATTACTGAAGGCCTTATAGGGAAGTTCACAGAGAGTGAGAGAAAGCCAGAGGGAGCAGCCAGAGCTGAAAGTCAAAGGAACCCAGAAAAGAAGGGAGAAGCCAGGAGAGGCCACCCTGTGCATTGCCATGGTACAGAAAAGCTGAGGGCCAAGGATGGCCAATAGCCAGTCCCAGAACACTACAGTCTTCTGGGAGAAAGCACTGCCTTGATGATGTCTTGATTTGGACTTCTTGTAGCCTCAAGACCGTGAGTCAATAAATTCCCGTGGTTTAAACCAACCCATTGCATGGTATTTGCTTTAGCAACAAGAAAACTAAAACACCCTTCAAGGAAGATGTTGTAATTTCTCTTTAACTGATGAGGAAACAGGTTAAGGAAGCTACTTCACTTGTCTAAGGCCACACAGCTTGGACATGGCATAGCCAGAAAGGGAACCCAAGTCTTTCCAATGTGCACACCATCCTGCATCCCCACTCTCCACAATGTTGTAAGTTAACTCGGGGTTATGCAATTTTATCTCTAGACATGACACCAGTATAAATCTATTTCTTTTCCCTGGAGTGTGAAAAGGCAAACAATTCTCAAAATTAAATCTAAATGTAAAAGCTCCTTTTCCCTACCCATGGGGCTAAGAAGCCAGGTTTCTTTTCAGGTGTCTTATTTGATCTCCTTAAAAGATTGTTTCCTTCAGGCCATTAAAATAAGTGCTTTTTGTAGGGCTTGAGCGCTCAAAGGCTGCATCAGCAGACTGATCTAGTGGAGTGCCTTTGAAAACGCTGCATGTCGATTTATTTCACAGGGAGCATAAAAAGGAGGCTTTTATCACCATGCTTCTGTGATAAAACAACAGAAAAACACAGGCGTGATCCTCAGTGGTGAGTAGAAATGACCAGGACTAGGACCCTGCTGGGCCTGGGCGCTGTGGCTGCAATGCCACACCTCTGCCTGGGCCAGCTGTCAGCTTCTGCCCTCAGCTGTTCTTCCTGGAGGAGAATGAAGCACCTGGCCTGCCAGTGGGAAAAGGGACCCCTGGCTGTTCTGAGAGGCAGAACAGAAGACCGCTTCAGAGCAGGGACCTTGGAATCAGAATAACTCGGATTCAAATCTCAACTTTTTATCCTTTTTACCAGGTGAATTTATGGTCAATTGCTTAATCTGATCCTCAAATTACTTCTCTTTAAAACTGAAGTAGTAACACCTACTTCATAGGATTATTGTAAGAATTGTATGCAAGGTGTGTATAAAACAACTTAGTACCATTGCCTAGAACATGGAAGGGATGGTGGGTAGTGGGAGGTTCTTGCTGACTTGGCGTATTTCTTTTCCATTCCCTCAAATAATATTATGGAAATTCTGAATAATAACCTATTAAAATTAGGTTATTGCAAAGTCCTTTCCTATTCATTGTAGTATGCGCTCTTTATGGCAACTTTGTTAGATGGGTAAGGCAGAGGTGTCATTGTCCCCATTTGACAGATAAAGGAGACTCAGAAATGGTAAACAACTTGCCTGAAGTCACAGAGGTTTAAGTGACACAACCTGGATTTGACCTCAGATATTGTGTCTCCCAGGTTAGTGTCTTTTCTCTGAACTGTACCAATATGATGTGCATTTAGAGTCCAAATCAATATTCCATTTTACTATAAATAAATAAAATCAAGAGTTAGCCAGCCCAGCCTGACGATCAAATGAGACCACACTTCCTCTTCAGGGTGTCATAAAGTCTCAACCACTAATACTAAAGTGTCTTAGTTTGCAAGAGCTGCTGTAACAAAGTACCATGGACTAGTTGGCTTGAGTAACAGAAATTTATTTGTCTCAAAGCTCTGGAGACTAGAAAATAAAATCAAGGTGTCAGCAGGGCCATACTTCCGCTGAAGTCTGAAGGGTTCTGGCAGTGTCTTGCTGGCAATCCACGGTGCTCCTTGGCTGTGGCATAACTCAGTCTCCCTCCATCCCATGAGGTCTCTCTCTCTCTCTCTTTCTGTCTGTGTTCAATTTCCTTTACTTATAAGGACACCAGTCATATTGGCTCCAGTTTGTCCTCATCTTGACCAACAGCACCTTCAAAGATGCTATTTCCAAATAAGATCACATTCACAATACCGGGAGTTAGGATTTGAATATATCTTTTGGAGGGACATAATTCAGTCTATGACACAAAGCAAGTAGATATGCAGTGCTCCCATTTTATAAATAACATGAAGCTCCAGAATGAAATGTCTCACTGTACAAGCTTTCTGATTACTGACAAGAAAGACAGACTTTCCAGTAAACTCACTTAACATTTGCTGTTGTTATTATTGTTGTGAAATAACACACTTGGTATTGTGGTTTGAGGCTGCCTTGTCACTGGCTGAAGACTTCCAGGTGAAATGGAGACACTCCTGACTTAGGAGACAGGAGGTATGGGCTCCTGAGCTGGTTCTGACTCTAAGGCAGCTTTGCGGCTTGGTCAAGCCCCTTCATCTAACCGATGGGCTTCGATTCCTTCATCTCTGCCCTGGGATGAGGCTGCTTTCAAGTCTAATGTTCTCAGTCTCTATCCTTCATAGACATTATGAAACTTCCCCTGCAGGGAAATGACTACACACATGGTTGAACTCTAATAAATCATATAGCTACTATATAAATACTATTTTCTCCCCGCATTTGAAAGTACTGAATTTTGTTTTAAAGTGAATTCTTAGCATCAGCTCATGTGATAGGAAAAACTCAGGAGTTAAGAGTCAGATATCCTGGGTCCCAGGTCTCTGTTTGCACTTATAACCTGTGTGACCCTGGAAAAGTCACTTGACTTTTCTGAGCTTCTCTTTGTTCACCCTTAAGATGGGGGTGTTTGCCTTTCTGGCTGTTTGTGAGCTGCTATTGCATCAAATATGCTAATGTTCTTGGTAAATTGCTCTGTGCTATATATATTTGAAGTGGGTATGAATACTACAAATCTGGGTATAATAAATGCCTCATTCCACTCTAGGCTAATTAAAATCCTATTTATCTCTAATTCCCTAACCTACTAGGTTGAAAAGAAATTCAATGATCCCAGTCATCATTTGAGCTCTTTTCCCCTTCAATTCTCCTTCCAGAACCCTGCAAAGATCTCAAGGATCACCCACAGTTTGGAGTATTCATGGAAGGCCTATCTAGACAGCACCTGTAACTTCTGAAAACACCCACCCCCCAAACCTGCAGGGCCTCCAGAGGGCAGACCGCTCCTCCCTCCCTTGCTAGCTCAGGCACAAGGTGCTCATGTGGCAGCTCCATGCCAGCCCCTCCCCACCATTTCCACTCAGAAGTCAACCCCATTACGTATGTTTCCACTGGCAGAGTGGATTTTGTCCACAGAAATTCAACTCAAAAGACCACTGTGAACTTAGTTGCCCTCAACAACAACCTGCCCCAGCCTCTTACTTACTTCGGTCCCTTATCCCAAAGGTTCCCCAGCAGAACGCCTCCTCTACAAGCCTCAGTTGCTTCAGCAATAACTGCAAATTCTAGCATTCTGCACAAAGGTTCCTTTTGCCAAGGATTGGGAGGGGTGTCTTTTTGAGATGGGGTGCATCTTGTGCCCATAGCACTAGAACATAACCTAGGTTCATTAGGTATATGAACAAATTATCAACAGCTATTTTCATTGCACAGAAACAGCATTTGGGAAGTTCAAATCATAAGAGGCCACTCTCAGTGTTGATGATTTTGCAAATGTGAGGAAATTTCCTGAAGAGTTTGTCATATCGTTAGATTAATATGCCCCAAATGTCTGATATTTTGTTTTTAATTGATATATTTTCATTCCAGGCAATGTAATATGAGCCTTTTTTCTCTGTGCTGATTGGACAGAATTGCTTCTCGGTGCTGTTCAGAGGCCAACCTCGCAACTTGTCCAGAGGCCTGCTGATTTGCCTGCCCCTCTCATGGCCACATCAGGGATCGTAATGAGGGGCCAAATGTTTGCAATTACAATCAAAGCTCAATTATCCATGTGGATTATCCTGGCAAACTTTAAACTCTATGTCCGGGCAAGCTTCTGGACAACCTCCTCCTACTTTCCTTGGTATGTGCTTAGGGATGTGCACAATTGTTTTGTATCTCCTGCAGCCAACCCTCATTAGAAGGCAATGGTTTCTGTAATAGGTGCACAGAGACTCGTGATGCCTCAGGCCCACAAAGGTGCTCACTTTGCTTTGATAAAAAGGCAGTGGGTGGTCACTATCTCTTTAGCAACCATACCCAAGGATGTGTATGTAGCCAACTAATCAAAGAAGAGCCTGAGAACTGGCCATGAGCTGTGCTACATGAGAGTGAATGGCAACGGCAGAGAATGGAATAAAATGGCCCAACTGACCAAACAGTTCTGCAGAGTTGCTATTGCTCTTTAGGTTGTGCAGAGAATACGCCACATTGGCTTGAAATGCAGAAGGACCTAAAACTGATAGAACTGTGTCTGTGCGTGGATGGACACCCCTGTACTCAAGCCACTGAGCCACTGTCTCCCTCCCCCCTCTGCGGGTGGATCAGTTCTTTATAGATATGAAGTGAGAAACAGAGGCCCTCTAGCAAAGGTGAGGGATAGCCCCAGGTGGGAACGTTGGAGGCGTTGGAAGGGTTCCAGACATTCAGAAAACCGTATACGTCAGGAAATATTTTCAGTGATCTTCAAGAGGGAAATACCACAAAGGACACAGAGAAGAGGAAGTTTTCAGAATGTTTCAAAGATTTTGCCCTCCTTAGCTCAAATCTACAACCATCTGAAGTCCCCAAATCTGAGACTACCAGTGTAACCCATATATAATCCCTGCTACAGGGCAAGAGTGGAGGGTCACAGAGCCACACTGCTGTGCCACAACGATCCCTGCACAGGTTTGCAGGCCAAACAATTTGCTCTGCTATCTCTACCTGAAAGCCCAAGAAATTCAAAATTACCTCATCAAATGTGCAAATTAATACAGCTCATGCATATTCAAGTTGTGCTGTAAATAGTAAAAATGGCAATCATTAAATACATATTACGAAGAGGCTCTATAGTACATGTATTTAATAATATGCAAAATCACAAATGAAAGAGTTTTTTAATTGATAAATATAAGACTTTGAATTTGGATTGTCTTTAAAACATTTCTTAAAAATTTACATGCATATTTGTAGAATGAAGAATAATCTGTTTAACAACTGGGTATTAAGTATCTGCTTGAAAGGCATAGGGGTTACTTTAGAAACTTTTTGAATTTTAACATGTATGCAATATTTTATACACTTCATTCACCTATTTACAAAACTTCAATGGCTCCTGTTTCAGTTTCCTGGCTGCTAAGTCAAACCCCATGCAGTAGGTTGAATTAAACAATGGGAAATTATTGGCTTATGGTTTTAAGGCTAAGAGAAGTCCAAAATCAAGGCATCATCAAGGGATGCTTTCTCCCAGATGATTGTGGTGTTCTGGAGCTGGCTGGTGGCGATCCTTGGTCCTTGGCTTTTCTGTCCATGGTAATGCACATGGTGGCCTCTCCTGGCTTCTCTGGGTTCTGTTGCCTCTGGTTCCTTCCTGTGACTGGTTTTTTGTTTGTTTGTTTGTTTGTTTGTTTTTCCATGATGCCAGTAATCCCCATTAAAACCCAATCAGATTCATTTGGGCCACACTCAACTGAAGTAACATCTTGAAGAGATCTTATTTACATTGAGTGTACACCCATTGGAATAGATTAAGTTTAAGAACATGTTTTTCTGGGATGCATAGCACCAAGCTACCACAGCTCCCTATTGTCTAAGGAACAAAGTTGATACATTATTCAAGGCTCTTTCACGATTTGGCACCAATAACTCTTCTAGCTTTATCACTCACAACTCCTGCTACACTACAAATAACCAGTACCACTGTCTATTGCTCAAAATACCCTTCCCCTTCCTATCACTCTGCCATTCAATCACGTACACATCTTATGCTTAAATTATGTCAAACTCCTCTTTATTCTCTAAATGAACCACATCACTTTATCCATGGATCAGTAATTTTCAAGCTTTAGCAAGCTCAGAATACAAAATGTTTAAAATTCAAGTTCTGAGTTCCATTCCCATTGATAATAATTCAGCAGATCTGGGGTGGGGCCAGGAATCCGTAGATTTATAAGCATACCAGCTGATTCTGAAAGAATCACATTTTAAGAAACATACTTAGACAACTTGCACATGGTCTCTTTCCTCTCTGAAATGACATTCTAACTCACTCCTGGTCAAAAACTCTTTTATCCCCCAAGGCCCAGATCGAATGCAATCTCCTTCCTCTTCTAGCCAGAATAAATTGCTTCTTTATTTGTACTCCTAGGGTTCACAACATACCCCGTCTTATAAAATGTATCACATTTTATTGTATATATTAGGTGTCTGTCTTCTCAAATAGGCTACAATTTGCTTGTGGACTACAGCTATGCAAGATAGGTGCTCAATAAATGGTTAAAAATTGAACAAACAATCTTTGATGATAAGGCCTGCTCTGCTTCAAATAGCCTCCTCTTTCAGTACTGTCCAAACACTAAAATTGTCAATTTTCAGATCAATATCACTTTTTTTACAAATCCTTCTCTGATAAGGCCAGGAATATATCTTCTCTCTTCTGTGCAAAAACAGATCTTGTTTTGTCCTTTCAAAGCATTTACCACACCATCTTCTTTTATGGTTATCTGTATACATCCTTTATTCCTCCTTCTTGACTATGCTTCCACCTTGTCCATCTTTGTATACTCTAGAGAACACAGAAGAAAGTCTTGTCT
Organism: Cabassous unicinctus; assembly: GCA_029593785.1. Taxonomy (NCBI): domain Eukaryota; kingdom Metazoa; phylum Chordata; class Mammalia; order Cingulata; family Chlamyphoridae; genus Cabassous; species Cabassous unicinctus. Next base: position 7,051 of record JAQZBX010072697.1, on the reverse strand, counting down.
AAAAGAGGTCCACAATAAACATTTGAGAAGAATGGGATAAGAATGGGATTTGTACATGGTCAGCTTGCCTGATAAAATTATAAGCCATTTGAATAATTGAAAAACAGCATTTCCTTCTCCTGACTACAGCAGAAAAATATCAGAATATAAAAATCATGAAGACACTGAGACCAATACCTTGCTTTGGATATAACCTGAGTAAGAATTGTGGTGTTTACAGCAAATGGACAAGTGACAGCTTCAACATTCCAAACGTAAGAGTTTGCAGTCAATTCTGAAAAAAAAAAAAGGTTCACTAGTACAGAACTCTGACTTTTAAAACTGTTTTTACCACTTATTGTTGTTGTTGTTGCTATTACTATTATTATTATTTCTGATTTTCTGGATGGATAAAGTCAGACATGGATACAGCCTTACTACCATCATTTGTAGAAGCTCTGATCTGCTTATTCTAAAGTAATATACCAACCTTTCTCTTCTCCCAATATGCAAAATGACAATTACCAGAAAGAACAAGAGAAAAGAGTTACTTACTCATTTATTCATTCAGTGAACGTTGAGATGTACTTAAATGCAAGGACAATGTCTTCTTTTTGTAGGCTGACACTAGTACAATTCCTGCCTAATGAATTTCCACTTATAACTTGTTGATTGATGAATGAATAGATGAATGAAAATAAACAAACAAATGAATGAAGGGACAAATGAATAAACAAACAATGAAGAAGAAGGTTTTATTCTTTCCCTAATCAAAAGTGTATACTGGCAATGTCCTCCCAGGCTGTTAGGATAAATAAAAGTTGAGTGAGTTACCGATTGTGCAAACAAGGTAAGCCATTATTTTTAAACTCGTAAATAGTCTTTTTTCCTGCCACTGTATTTAACTTGTAAAGGGAAGGGATAGAGTCTTTTCAGCCAAGGAAACCCTCTTCTATACAAAGGATACATTAAATTTTGTCAGATTTTTTATATTTTATTTCATTTACTTTACTTCTAGGCATGATCTAAAATTGGGAAGCCATTCATATGTTTTATGTACCTCCAATGAATGTGAGATTTTCAAATAAAGTGGCAATAGGAAAATAGAAATGTATCTGGAATATACAGCTCTTTGTTCAACAGCATGCATTCAGTTGGCAATGAAGTGTAGTTGAACTTTCAGTAGAAAGAAGGCTTAAATAGGAAAAGAATAACCAAGAAGACAATTACTGTCAAAATAGTGTTGTGAGTACTACACTGAATGCACAACAGGCAGATGTCCAGCAGCACTGCGGCTATGGAAATGCAGCAGAGGTAGCCACGCCATTGCGCCATTGTACGGTGTTCAATGATGACTGCAGAGTGCGTGGAGTAAAGACTTCATGCAGCTCCCTAAACATCTGAGCCCCAAAGAGCTAAACTGTGCTAACCACAGGCACCATGGCCACTGCAGCTAACCAGAAGACTGTGTTACCTCAAGGAGCCTGAATCCACAGTTTGAAAGGCTTCTTGTTCTATCATTGCCTGTTAGGTATTTTCACATGCAGGAAAGAAGCTCCCGAGATCCTGGGCTACACACGTGTCCTTTGACAAAGCACACTCCAGGACCGAGCAATCCCAGGAACTAGCTAGCCAGGCATAGTGGGCTGTTTTCTCCTGAGCTTTTATTCTAATGCTGTGACAGCAGGAAATTAAGCATGCAGGTGAACATGTACAAGAACTGTCCAGAGCTCTTTTATATTCTGTAAAAAGAGTCTGCATTATCAGGCCATTCTTGAAAGCACAGGAAAAGTGATAACAGCTAAAGCAGGAATTCTGAAATTCAAGCAATTGTCAGGAATTAAATAGTAGTGCTGAATACAAGTCATAACTGAAATGCACAAAACGCTGCAAAGCAATGTTAGAAACTTCTTGGGACTGGAGAGCTTTCCTGAGTCCCCTATATGGCAGCAGGATTGAAGACATTGCACTAGAAAAATGTCAACTATAGAATTTGTCTTGTACCTCATTACCTGGAAATACCATTGGGGTATTTACACTCTTTTGAATAACTGTTTACAGCATAACTCCCTGACCTTGAGCATCACTGTTGCATTAAACAAACTATTCAGGGAAACAGGACTAACAAAATATGAGGTTAGAATAAGTATGAAATGCATTGGGTTCTCAAATAAGAAAGACATGTGAGAAACTGCTGGTATATGTACAACTGGAGATGAGCTATTTATTCATATTAAATAAGGAAATATGCTCTCCAAGACAGCAATAACAGATTTGCTTATCGGATCATTATTCCAGCAATACCTGAATTTTCCTAAGATCTCTAGGATCTTAAGAAAACATTCCATATCTTATCAAATTCTACAAAGCTAGGTATATTTTAAAAACATTTACAAGATGCAGCAAAACACTAAAAATGCAAAGTCACCACAGAAAATAATTTGGAATTAAAGAGAAGCCATAGATCTGCAGAGCTAACTAATGAAAGAAATATGAGGTGCTGAGGCCAAGAAAGGGATATGAACAAGCAAGGTCAGAGGAAGAGTAAGCTACATGTGTTCTTAAAACCAAGAAAGCTTTTTCTAGAACTAAGTCATTGATGGAAGAAACACGGGCTTTGAATTCAGATATAAACCACTTTGAATCCCACCTTTAGCAATCATTTAACTCTGGCAAGTTTGTAGCTGTCTGAACCTCACTTTTCTCAACTATACATGGGTCTGTAGAAAAGTTTTTCTGTTTCTGCAGAGTTAGGACTTTCTGAGCAAATTTTACTGAACCTTGGGATCTGGGCTAAAAGCAAGCATCAGAGAATAATTTATTTATTATTGGTTAGAGAACTTGAGAGAAATTTCCCACTCAGAGGCATGTGTTTACATTTTGAGGGAAGCTGAGATCTAGGACCATGCAGGCATCCCTGAGTTTAAAGATGGAAACAATGGCTATCATTTGTTTAGAGAGATTTATTTACATCCCAAAAGATTAGAGTAAAAACTGGAATCCTCCTCAAAGAGCAAAGGTTTTTTTGGTTTGTTTGTCTGTTTTCATCTTTTCAGGAGGGGCAGACATACAACTTGCACACAAGCACCCAGATTTATTTTTATTTTTTCCAAGATTCTTCACCTTTAATACAGACTCTATATGTGTACATTTATCTGTCCAGCTCTCATCATGTTGCTCCAGGGTTTAGAATTTGGACACAAAAATCGTTATTTGCTGTAATGCAAATAATAATCTGCTGTGCTTCCCTCCAGAAATCTTGTATGTGAATTTAGGATAATACTAATAAAGATACACATTGAAACCATAACTTTTTTTCTCACTGTTGGAGTGGGAGGTTACAGACAAGCAAAGGGAATAATCCATGTGGTAATGGATAAGAATTGGAAACATCAGTAAGAACTCACAGTTAACTTAATTTATAGACAGCTGCATATAGAAATAGTCATAGAAATTATATATGCATGCTCTGACATCTGAGAGGACCTAAAAATAGTGACACCTCAGTAACAATGAGCACATGTGGTTCCCAGATCTTGATCTCTAATACCATTATTCATTAAAAGGAACCAGGATTCCTTGAAGAAATGGCTGGTTCTAGGACTGGGATAGGAAATATACAATAAGCCTGAAGTATCTTGCAGTGCCAGAAAAGACAAAACAAAACATAACCCACATTGATGAGGTTATGTCAAAGGGGCAGCAGAGCCAATTGAAAGAGCTCATAGTGACCAAAGCTTGAACAACTTAAGCCTCACTATAATTTAAAGTATAAAATAAATATCCATATATAAATCAATGATTGAATGAGTAAATAAATGGGAGAGGCAAATCTCCTATGCAGGAGAATTCCAAATAAATTATGGGCTATTACATGAGATAAAGGATGATATTTTATTATACTAAAGGAGTCAATTTATAAAGAAGATATAACAACCCTAAATATGTACACAGCTAAAGAAAAAGGCCTCAAAACACATGAAGCAAAACTGACAAACGAGTGGGGAAAAATTAGAATTAATTGGAGATGTCAACTCTTCTTTGTCAGGAATTGATAGAACAAGAGAGCAATAAATCACTAAGGGCACAGAAATGACCTGAATATCACCATCAACCAACTGCACTTAGTTGACATTTATAGAACACTCCACTCAATATCAGCAGAATCCATTTTCTTTTCAAATGAACTTAGAAATTACACCAAGATAAAACATATGCTGGAACACAAAATGAGTAAATTTAAAAGTATTGCTATAATATCGGCATATATTGTCTGACCACAGTGGAATTAAATTATAATTTTATAATAGAAATATATCTGGAAAATCCCCAAATATTTATATTATGCAAAAATGAAATGAAACACTTCTAAATAATCTATGGATTGAAAATGAAATTAGAGAAATTAGAATATATTTTAATTGGATAAAAATGAAAATAAAATCATTTTCATACATCATATACAAGGATAACAATCATATAAAAATCCATGGTATGTACCCAAAGCAGTGTACTTAGAGTCACGTTTCTAGCATTAAATGCTTATATTAGAAAAGAAGAAATACCTAAAATCAAAGTTTCTACCTTAAGGAGCTAGAAAATAACGAGTGAATTAAACTCTAAGACAGTAGAAGGAAGGAATAATAAACATATGATTGAAATCAATGAAATAGAACTGAACAAAGATAGAGAAAATAAATGAAACTAAAAGTTCTTTGAAAATAATTAGTAAAATTGATAAACACTGAGCTTGAATAATCAAGATTAAAAGAGAGAAGTCTCTAACAATACCGCAAAAGAAAGGAATCTTTCCAAAGATGCTAGAGATATTAAAAAAAAATAATAAGAGAACATTGTTAACAATTTTGTACTAATAAATCTGAAAACTTAGATAAAATGAACCAATTCCTTGAATGGTACAACTTATAAAACTGACTAAAAATAAATAGAAAATGGAAATATCACAATATTATTTAAAGTAATGGAATTCATAATCAAAACTTTCCCACAAACAAAAGTGCAGATCCAGATGAATTCACTGGTAAATTCTATCAAATATTTAAGGAAGAAAAAATAGTAAGCCTCACAAACTTGCAGACAAAATAAAGATATAGAGAATATTTCCCATTTTACAAGAGTTGGATTAACCATACACAAACTAGACTAAATTATTACCAAAAAAGATAACTACTGCTCAATATTCCTCATAAACACAGAAAAGAAAAAAAAACTTTAACAAAAATTTAGTAAATCAAAATCCAGGATTAAAATATGAGAGAATACACCATGACCAAATGGCTTTTATTCCAAGAACAATAGGTTAGTTTTACTTCTGGAAATGAATCAACGTAATTCATCATATTAACAGAATAAAGGGGGGGGGGTATCTAAGATCATTTCAATCAATGCATTTGGCAAAATCCAACACCCATTCATGAGAAAAATTCTAAAAATACCTTTTTAAAAATATGAAAAACAAGCGCTGGTAAAGGATGTGGAGGAATAGGAATACTGGATAATTGTTGGTAGGAATGTAAAATGGTACAGCCCCATGATGGGTGGAGCTCCACACAATAACGGAAAGAATATCGAATTCCCATCCTGGGGAGCTCTGCTACATTCCCTAATGGGACAGCAAGAATTCCCCAAATACAGGGGTAGTGCCTAGTAATGGAGAACATACCATTGCGTAGGGCCCTTGATATTGATGATTGTACTTATGAACCTTTTCTTTTGAAACTGAAATTTAGCCTAGTATTATATGTTGCCTAAGAGTTTCTGCCTGAGGGCCTCCTTGTTTCTTAGATGTGACCTCTCTCTAAGTCAAACTCATCATATAAATGCACTACCTTTCCCCAGCATGGGACATGATACCTGGGATAGGCCTCCCTGGCACAGAGGGATTATTACCAGCCACCAACTAGCAATGCACCTCAAAAAAGACCTTGACAATAAGGGGGAAATGGTAAATACAAATGAGTTTTTATGGCTAAGAGATTTCAAAATGAGTCAGGAGGTCATTCCAGAGGTTACACTTATGCACGTCTCCGCAGGATCTCATTGACTGCCACGTAAATAGTGCCTCAAACAGTAGTGCTCCTGAGAGCTCTGGAGACATCCAGACACTATAGGCAGGGCAGACAGCTCAGGAGTTTGGTGCCCTATCAGTGAGCCTTACCTTGGAATTTATGCTCCCCAGTGTGACAGAGTTGGACTCATTTGTGATTTCCCTACACATCACTCTTCTGCCCCTTCTATTTGAACCTATATTTAATACTAGAGTTGATGGGTGTATGTCCAAAAGACTTAAATCTTTGGTCCGTCCATGTGCCAATTGGGCCCTGAATCTCAACAGAGTTGCAACACCTACTCTCCAGTTCATTGGACTCACCCAGGACAACTAACAAGGTGATGATGTCGGACAATGCCCATCAAAAGAACAGAGAGAGCCTGCAACTGCAAGCAAGATAGTTCCATTCATCTGCTCCATGGGATCTAAGCCCCCTCTCAATTAGAAGCAGAGTGGACATCACCATCCCAAAATCCTCAGGATTGAGGAATGAACACTGGACTAAAGTAGACTTACTATCATTCTGCTATAGACTTATTGTTATTCTAGCAATGGGAGAACTTGTATCATTGACATAAAAGCAGTGGCCACCAGAGACTCTGAGGGGAGGGAGAGAAAAAAAGAGGTGTAAATGTGGGGGTATTTTGGGGGCAATGGAATTGTACTGCATGACTTTGCAATGACAGATACAGGCCATCATATTTTTTGTCATAACTTACAAAATTGTGGGGAACAGAGTGTAAACTATAATGTAAACTATAATCCACGGTTAGTGGCAATGCTTCAATATGTGTTCATCAATTGTAACAAATGTACCACACTAATGAAGGATGTTGTTAATATGGGAAAGTGTGGGAGGGAGAGGGCATGGAGCATATGGGAATCTCCTCTATTTTTTATGTAACATTTATGTAATCTAAAGTTTCTTTATAATAAATAAATAGATAGGAAAAAAAGAAATAAGGCAAGGATTGGCCTAGGAAGATGCTAAAATAAAAAAGT
>JAQZBX010072696.1:0-15032 GCA_029593785.1 Cabassous unicinctus | reverse complement strand
TTTTAAGAAGAGGATTGATATGACTGGCTAGGCAAGTTGGAAAGATGGTCTCGCAATAATTCAGAAGGAGCAGACCAAAATCAGGGAAACCACTTAGGAGACTATTGCTGTCCTCCAGCCAGCTGAGAAGTGGTAGGAATGGAGGAATGGAGAGGCATAGACAGCTTCAAAAGTGAGTAAGATGGCAGAATTTTAGGAGTTGGTGACCAATTAGATGTGGGCAGTGAGTGAGAAGAAGTCTAGGCTAACCCTCAGGTTGCTGCTTTGGGAAGACTGGGTAGAAGGTGGTGCCATTTACTATAAAATAAATGGTCGAGAAAGGAAAGACTTGGGTGGGAGATGACGCGATTGGCTTCGGGCATATTGAGTTTGATGTGCCTATTCACAGTTGCATGTTGAGTCTGGAGCTCATTGGAAGGTTTTGAGTCAAGATGTAAAAGGAATTCAATAACATGTGTATCCCAAACTAAGTTGTGTTCTAAGTCCTGTGGTCAAATATATTTGGGAAATATGGGTTAAATAAAACAAAACTACTTTATTTTCTTCAGAATGTCTCAGACATTTTAAATCCAATAATAATATTATTGAGTACTTACCCTGTGCCAGGCACTTTACATATGTACCCATGTATTCCTCTCCACACGATATCCTTATGCAGTATGTCCTGGAATTTTCTCCATTTTACAGATGAGGAAACTGGAACAGAAATTGTGTACCTTGTCCTAGGTCACATGACAATTACTATAAGGTCAGGATTCAAACCCAGGGAGATGATTTCAGAGCTTGTACTTTTAAAAAGGGTGTTAGAGTGTGCAGTTTCCTACCTTCTCTGACCATAGAATGCCCTTTTCAAGGAACAATAACAGTACCTTAAGGGATACTAGTGACCGCAGAACTTGGCAGAGCAATGCAGAGGTAGCATATTGGAGGCAGGTATATGGCGAGACTCCAAGAGATGGGACACATAGTGAGAAGAGCAGAGAGGTAAGGCCACCACAAATAGAGGTAAAGAGATTATGGAGAAGACAGAAGTAGCTTAGAATCATTGGGTGAAAACCATGAGAGTAAGAAGTTGCAGAGATCAAATGGGTAGTTGGAGAAGGATAGAAAAAATACCCATTGGCTTTGGCAATATGGTGGTCATTGGAAACCTTGGTGAGAGCAGTTTCAGTGGACTGGTAGGGACAGCATATCACTGAAATGTAAGGACAAGGATTGTACAATTCATTGTCATAAATTCTGGATATTGAAGTCACCCAAGATGATGGTAAAGTATTGGTGTCAAAATGGTCAGCAAGAGTAGAAGCATGTCCAAGACTGGTAGATTATGGCCAGAGGAAGAGAATTTAGTCAGCAAGGATGAAGGTCCAAGGATGCAGTTTGGGAACCAAGAAGAATGACAACCTATGCTTCTAGCCTGGGAGTTGGAAGAAGACTACATGGGAAGCAGTGTCCAGGATTCAGTTGGGGTACACAGCTGGGAAGAACATTAGCATAGAATTTGGTGTGTGTGTGTGTATGTTTCCATTCGTGTATGCTTTCCTGAGTCACTGGGATGACTCTTCACAGGTTTTAAATAGAATGAATGGACAGCCTCCCAAGCATGTTAAGAGGCATCAGGTACATTTCTCGTATGGAGATATTTTGCAATGTCCATGCCTGGAAGTGAAAACCCTCATCTGGAAAAGTAAATATCATTCTTAGAATCTTTTCTCTAAACCCATGGAGCAAGACTTTCACTTGAATGATTCTACCTTATCACCAGTAAAGGGGAGATAAAGGACCTGTGGGCTGGGTGACTAGCATTCCATCATGAAATTTTGGAAGTCTGCATGCTGCTTGATGTGGATAGAAAACATTTTAGGGACTGATAGCACATGCAAAATATAGTAAATTTTTAAAGTTTACAATTTTATTTCTGAACTAGACCATTAATCCCTATAAACAGCAAGAGATTTTTTTTTCTGGCCCTTATCTCAGCTCTGATAAAATCACAGGATAACTGACATATACTTAGGATGACCACGAAATTTATTTTGTAAACATTTTGAGAGTGAAAGGGGCATTGATAATTCCCCAGGACAACAGGCATAAAGTAGGATTGTCCTGGGCAAATGGGGATGACTGGGTACCCTATATATAATGACACTGGTTTTAGCAAATGAAGCCAATTCTAGAGAAGTCTCATCCTCCTTAGCAAAAGAGTGAGGCCTCTCAAATCTCCTTCTCCTCAGGCAACGTGGTGGTTTGGAATGAGCATGGGCTTTGGAGTCAGACAGGCTGGGGTACAAACCCTTGCTCTGTTGCTTCCAGGCTTTGTGACCCGTGTAAGGTGCTTAGCCTCTTCCTCATCTCCTCTTATATATCAAAGAAACCATGTAACAAGTGTCCAGATTTGTAAAAATTCGTTAAAATCTTAGTGCCTCAAAATAAATAAATAAATAAATAAATAAATAAATAGGAAATCTTAGTGCCTCTGTCTCTTCCCTCCCCCACTACAGTTCTCAATAGATAAACGCAAAACTACCTCTGCTTATGATATGCAGGTGATTGGTTCTTTCAGGGAAAAAAAATTAAGTGGGACAGTTTATTGACAGGCATAGTCTTAGACGGAGCCACAGAATGCTGGAACTGGAAGGGATCTCGTCCATTTTGCAGGTAAAACTCCAAGAGTCAGGACTGAAGTGACATGTCTAAGTTCACACAGACCTTCATGGCTCAGCTGGGACCTGAATCCAGGTCTCCTAAATTCCAGGCCATTGCTCTTTCCACTCCATTGTATTACAAGAAGTAGATTGGGGACTGTTCATTCTCTCTTGCTCTTCCTTCACGATTCTCTTCACTACCCTGAATTCAAGGGTACAGTACACCTCCCACAGGTTGCTAAGCCGATCAACCATCAGATTTAGCCCACCTCAAAAAGGGAAGCTTCAGGTCAAAAAGCAGCAAGTATGCAGCCATATTTGCAAGTAATAATCTGACAGTTTCGTATGCACTTGAGCAGTGTTTGTCAAGTAGTTCAGATCCAGGGTCCCCTTTCCTAACAAATATCTTGCAATTTCCTCTCTACCATCCAGAGATGAACCTCATAGAAAACACTGTCTCCCTACACATAGTTTTCAAATTCAAAATAATGCTCTAACTGTAATAGAAGGAGAAATTGAAAAAAAATTAATTTATAATAATATAATAAGTATTTAAAAAGGTTTTGCTGAAGCATGACTCACTGGAAGACAGAATGAAGGCACGTGTTACTTGCACCCATGTAGCTGCACTGGGGGGAAATGTGTGTCAATGGCATTACCCACCGATGCAGGGCGCAGACTTGAGCTACAATTTAAGCAACTCATACACCTTCAGCATTCCTGATGGCAGTGATTTGGTATTATGAACTGGTAAACTCTTGGCAAAAATATTCCTTCAACTTATCCATTGGCTACATTCCTGAAAAATTCAAAATATGTTGAAATCATACCAAAATACTTCAGTTTTAAATGTAAATCAGAGGTAAATTCCAGATCAGATCATTAGGATGAGGTTTTTCATCTATATAGACATATGATAGGACATTCCAAAGCTGCGTGTGAAACAAAATAATTCTTCATTCTTTCTGACCATCCCACATATTTCAGGATACCAGGCCTCCCTGGTGCCCACCCACTAAATAACATTGGCACCTCAAATTATTGTGACTTCCAAAAGAGCCTCTGTGATTGCCAGATTGACTGACAGACAAATGAATGGATTGGTACAAAGACAGATGGATAAAATTATATGAAAAATGTGGCAAGATGTTCAAAGTTGGTGGAGCTGGGTGTCCGGGTAGGGGCTATGTTGGAGTTCTCTGTATGGGTTTTGTATTATTTTTGCAACTGTCCTGTAAGTTTGAAAGTATTTCAAAATGAAAAGTTCAAGAATGACAAAAAGCCTCTGTGGTTTTCTAAAAGAGCCCCCTCCCCACTGGGTGGAGTTCCTGCTTGCGTTGTTCCACTGCTCTGGAAGTTTAGTGGGTGATCCACAGTTGGATGTCAGCAGGGGGTGGCTCAGGGTGCCCCTGAGGGAACCAGAATAGTGCTCCTCGGTGATGCCATTTTCCAAAGCCTCCCATCCTGGAGAAGCACCTGGTGCTTCCAGAACCAGCGTCAGGGGGCCATGGCAGGGGGCCCATGGAGCACGACTGCAAAGTGAGACAGTTTTGCTGTGGCCAGATGGCAGCAATGGCAATGGCACATTCCAAGTAGGAAAGATATTACCAGATTGGTTTAAAGTTCTCCCATGAACCCAAACTCCAAAGCCTTTGCAAAGGAGGCTAGTGTAGATAACCATAGAGGATCCTCTACATTCTGATATTACCATATTGTTCAAAAAGTGCTTTCCCAGCGTTTTCTCTTGCTGCTTTCAGAACCCTCTCTTTACTCTGGTATTTATCATTCTGAATAGTAGGTGTCTCGGAATAATCTATTAGGATTTATTCTGTTTGGGGTGCATTGTCCTTCTTGGATATTGATTTTTGTGTCTTTCATAAAGGTTGGGAAGTTTTCGGTCATAATTTCCTCAAATATTCTTTCTGCCCTTTTTCCATTCTCTTCCTCTTCTGGGACACAAATAACATTTATTTTGTGCATTTGGCATTGTCATTCAATTCCCTGAGATCCTGTTCCGTTTTTTCCAATCTGTTCTCTTTCTGTTCTCCTGTCTTTTCAAGTTCATTTGCTCACTTCTTGATTTCAATAATTCCGCCCTCCATCAGTTCAAATCTGCTGTTAAATTCATCTTACGTATTTTTCATCTCATCCATCATGTCCTCCAGTCCCATAAGCTCTGTTACTTTTCTTTGCAGGCTCTCAAATTGTTCTTTATGTTCAACTAGTGTCTTCTTAATATTGTTTATCTCTTTAGTCATATTTTCCTTCAACTCCTTGAATTGATTTCGGAGGCTGGTGTTATGATCATTGATTAGTTGTCTTAAATCCCATGTCTCTTCAGGATTTTTGATTTGTTCCTTTGGGCCATATCTTCTTGTTTCTTAGTATGACTTGTAATTTTTGCTTATGTCCAGGCATTTGAATATGTTGGTGAATTTACTCTGACAGTCAATTTCTCTCTCCTGCTTAGTGTTTTTCTTTTTTTTTTTTCACAGCTCTTCTTTGATTTTTGGTTCAACTTATCCTAAGTTTTTTACATTGCCCAGCTTAAGTTATCAAAATAGGGCTAGGGCCAAACTAATGGGATGCAGATCAGATCAAGAGGACTGAGACAAGGCACCTAAAAGTGGTTTTTCTCCTTGCAGTTTCCAAGACAGCCAGCAGATGATGCTTGTCAATGAATCTTTCCACAGAGGTGTCTCTTTCATCCTCCACTTGCAGGTGATTCTGGTCTGGCCAGAGCCAAGATTCAAAGCAGACTCTGCTGACTAAATTCACTGAAGTGAAACCACTCACCACCCTCTGCCGCATCTTCCCTCTTCCCAGGGAAGAAGATGTCTGTTTTCCTCTCAGTTGGCTTCAGTGAGCCACAGATTTTATATAGGCTCTTTGCCTTGAAGGTGTGGGATGGGTGCCATTCCTGGCTGCAGCAGCTGGTAACTCATGGCTTTCATTTCAGCTTCTTCATCTCTCTGTCCCTCATCCTCCTGGGGGTGTGCAGCACTTTCTTGCTCTGGACACCCCCAAAGCAGGTCCCTTGGACAGCTTTTTGCCCTTTCTCTGTTGTTTTTGTGAGTTGAACCCTGCCTACCTATTCCAGTGCCATCTTCCCAGAAGTCTCCTCATATAGGGAAAGTTTTACCTCTTCCTTTCCAATTTGGATGCCCTTCATTTCTTTTTCTTGCCTAATTGCTCTGGCTAGAACTTCCAGTAAAATGCTGACAGTAAAGGTAAAGTGGTGACAGTGAGCATCCTTATTTTGTTCTTGATCTCAGAGGGAAAGCTTTCAGTCTTTCACCCTTGAGTATGATGTTAGCAGTGGGTTTTTCATTTGTGCCCTTTATCATGTTAAGGATTTTTCTTCTATTCCTAGTTTTCGGAGTGTTTTTATTAAGAAGGGGTGCTAGATTTTGTCCAATGCCTCTTCTGCATCAATTGAATGATTATTTTTTTATGCTTTGTTTTATTAATGTGGTGCATTACATGATTGATTTTCTTATGTTGAACCACTCTTACATTCCTGGGATAAATCCCACTTGATCATGGTATATAATCCTTTGAATGTACTGTTGGATTCAGTTTGCTGGTATTTTGTAGAGGAGTTTTATATCCATATTCATGAGTGTTATTGATCTATAATTTTCTTTTCTTGTGATATCTTTATCTGGCTTTGGTATTAGGGTGATTCAAGCCTACTAGAATGAGTTAGGAAGTTTTCCCTTCTTTTCAGGTTTGTGGAAGACTGAGTAGGATTGGTGTTAAGTCTTTTTTGAATGTTTGGTAAAATTCACCATAGAAGCCATCTGTTCCTGGGCTTTTCTTTGTTGGTAAGTTTTTGATTACTAACTCAATCCCTTTACTTGTTATTGGTCTGCTGAGATCTATTACTTCTTGAGTCAGTGTAGGTAGTTTGTGGGTTTCTAAGAATTTGTCCATTTCACCTAGGTTATCTGATTTGTTGGTGTACAGTTGTTCATAGTATCCTCTTATAATCCTTTTAATTTTCTGTGTGGTTAGAAGTAATGTCCTCCCTTTCATTTCTAATTTTAGTTATTTATGTTCTCTCTCTTTTTGTCTTTGTCAATCTAGTTAAAGGTTTGTTGCTTTTATTTATCTTTTTGAAGAACCAACTTTTGGTTTTGTTGATTCTCTCTATTATTTTTCATTCTCTTTTTTCATTTATCTCTACTCTACTCTTTGTTATTATCTTCATTCTGCTCGGGTTTACTCTTTGTTTCCTAGTTTCTCTAGGAGTGAGGTTAGTTCTCTTATTTGATATCTTTCTTCTTTTTTAATGTAAGGATTTAGAGCTACAAATTTCCCTCTCAGCACTGCCTTTACAACATCCCTTAAGTTTTGGTATGCTGTTTTCATTTTCATTTGCCTCCAGATGTTTCCTAATTTCCCTTTTGATTTTTTCTTTGACTCATTGGTTGTTTAAGAGTGCTCTTTAATTTCCATGTATCTGTGAGTTTTCCAGTTCTCCCTCTGTTATTGATTTCTAGCTTCATTCCATTGTTGGTGGAGAAGATACATTGAATGATTTAATTATTTTTTAACTTATTGAGACTTGTTTTGTGACACAACATATGGTCTATACTGGAAACTGATCTATGTGCACTCGAGAAGAATGTGTATTCTGTTGCTATAGGGTGAAGTGTTCTATATATGTCTGTTAGGTCTAGCTGGTTTAGAGTATTATTCAAGTTTTCTATTTCCTTTATTATCTTCTGTGTAGATGTTCTATTGATTATTGACAGTGGTGTATTGAAGTCTCTTACTTTTAATGTAGAATTGTCTATTTCTCTCTTTAACTCTGTCTATGTTTTCTTCATATATTTTGGGGTTCTGCTGTTAAGTGCATATGTATTTATAATTGTTACATGAATTAACTCCATAAGGTCATTCATTTTTATGTCTGAATAATATTCCATTATATGTCTATACCACATTTTATTTATCCATTCATATATTCATGGACACTTGGGTTGTTTCCACCTTTTGTCTGTTGTGAATAATGCTTATCAGCATTTTTTGATCCTGGCTATTTCACTTCCTAAGGTATTTCTTCAAATTGCATAATGACAATAATGGTATATAAACATATGTATTTTAGAACAGTAAGATATAATAGTTAACATTTACTTAGTGCTTTCTATTTTTAATTGGGCTGCATGACTGATATAAGCTTGAAAGGTATTTAATTTTCTTAGATCTTTCATTTCTTGTAAAACAACAAAAAAGTTCTCAGCCATTCACCTTTGTGAATATAACCTGAGACTTCTCTTATATGGATGAAGTAAAATGCATTTAATGAAATTGTATAAGTAATCTTAGTAATTTAGTCTTTCCAACTCTTTGGTCATTCATGTTAGAATTCACCAGAGAATGTGCGAAGAAAAGTTTATCATACAAAGAAAATTAAGAAAATATGGATAACTGACTATAATATAATTCTCCTTTTACTCTGTAATAGTTGACTTCTTAGAAAATGAATTAATCTACATGTTACTAAAATGATATTTTTTGATAATAGAAGAATTATAATCTAATGTTCTTTAGTAATATAGTAATTAATTTCCCTAGCTTTTTTTTTTTTTTTTAACTATGTAGAGCACTTACACATCCATAATTTCATTTAACCCTTACCCTAGCCTGAAGAGGTAGGTATTACTCCTGTTTTGTAGTTAAGCAAACTGAACTCCAAGGATATAAAGTACCTTTAAGTACCTTTAAGGACAAAGTCTGGATCAAAACCCAGGGTAGTCAACCATTGTCTGGTCCCCTTTCCATTATATCACAAACTTCCTTATCTGTTAATTGATATATGTGCACAGAAATAAGGGAAAAGTATATGAAACTCCCATCTAATACGAGTGCTCAGAGAAAATATGAAAGGGATGAAAGCATGTATTTCTCTGCCTACTTTCTCTTCCTCATCTCAAGGTAAATAAGTGAATACTTTTGTTACCAAGATCAAAGTACTAGAATCTTGGGTGATTTGAAATTTCAGGAATCCAGCTGATTTTATTGCAGCAGCATTTATAGACTGGTAACCTGTTTGCTGAAATAGACACACAGGCACATTTTGTGTGGACCACACAGATGTTTATTAAAATGTGAATTTTAAAGCTTTTATTTGGAGCTCAATGTGGCTGAGTCTTCCCAGTTGCTACCACTCCCTATTGTCTGACACCTCTCTCACCCCCATTCACATTCCATGCCTGCCTGGCCTAGGGAGGCATTGGCCTATGTGACCCCTGTGTTAGGTGCCGTGATAATGTCTACCCCAGAAGCTATAGGCTCCACCTATTTGCTAGTGCTCTATTTTTCCTCCTGATATCCTGGACTGATTTTCAGTCTGGCAGCTCACGTTTGGGGACACTTTAATTTGCTTGCCAAAGACACATATATAGTCATTAAATGTCCTCACATTTTAAGTTATAAAGTATTTCCAGTGCAACTTACAAACTCTAAAGTGGGAATAGTTTTTGCGAGTCTATACCTTGCTTTTAAAATGGCCAAATTTACGGATGTTGTCCATGATCCATCTGAGAAGTAGGTGAGGTCTGTCCTTATTGCCCCTCTAGTACTCCAGACCAGAGTTGGGGTGCTGTGGGACACAGATGTTTTCCTCAACCTTTGAAGGGACTGAGTGGAGCTTGGGCAGCTCTTCTCTTTCTCCCTAGTGTGCTGTGTAAATACAGTCAATCCTCATTATTCACAGATTCCATATTTGTTAATTTGCCTACTTGCTAAAATTCATTTGTAACTCCCAAATCAATATTTGCAGCACCTTTCAGTCATTTGTGGAGATGCAGAGAAGCTGAATATATGAGTTGCCAGATGTGCATGTTCCCAGCTGAGGTAGAACGAGGTGACGCTCTGCCTTCTTGCTTTAGTTCTCATATTGTAAACAAGGGTCCTTTCTGTGGCATATTTAGTGCCACACTTTTGCTTTTTTGTGCTTTTAGTTGGTGATTTTGCTATTTAAAATGGCCCCCCAGGGTAGTGCCAAAGTCCTGTCTAGTGTTCCTAAGCTCAAGAAGGCTGCAGTGTGCCTTATGGGAAAAGTGTGTGTTAGATAAGCTTCATTCAGGCATGAGTTGCAGTATTATTGGCTGAGAGTCCAATGTTAATGAAACAACAATATATTTTAAGTATAGTGTCTTTAAACAGAGGCACATTAAATAATGTTATGTATTGATCAATTGATGAAAATGTTACCAGAGGCTGTCAAGAGCCTAACTCCTTGGAGCATGGTTCAGTATTTGCTAAATCATAGTGTTTGCAGTGACTTCATAGAACTAACTACCACAAAGAATGAGAATCAACTGTGTTGTCATTTGCCAGGGAGCCATGATATGAAAAAGAGCTGGGACCCTCTTTGCATACCAATGATTTCTATAGTGGGGTGCATGCACTTCGGGGTAGGAGAGAAAACATTGGAACTTCTTTACTTTCTATTTTTAAATTTTTATTGCTCTTTCTTTTTATCTCATCCTTCTATTTAAAAAAAAAGATTTTGTTTTATGGTCTATAGCATAAATAAATTCTTAATATAGTAATTACATATATAGTAAGCTCAAAATTTTTGCTAATAGGGGTGTGAGATCAAAAGTGTTTGACAATCCCTGATATAGTACAGAATGTTGCAGAAAATATATCACATCTGTGAAAAAAAAAAAAGAGAAAGTTTCCTGATTTAGAAAAGTGTAAACAGACTGGAAAGAGCTTCTCTCTAGAGAGTCACAGTGTTCATTAGCATATTAATAGCACTGGAAAGCCCAGCATTAAAGAAACCTGTTAAAGTTTTATCTAGTGTTTTCAACGTCTGCTTGACTACACAGCTTGTTGTTTGTTTGTTGATTGGTTGGTTGGTTGGTTTTCAGAATAATTGGTAATATTGGATGGGGCAGAAGTATTGGGTGCCACCCATTTGGGGAACACCACCTGGAACATTTCTGTGTCTCAGGAAACCTGTGGCCCTCTGTCATCCCTGCTTCCCCTGGCCCAGGGCATCCTCTAGTTCAGGTTTTCTGCAAGCTTCCCACCACAAGAATGGACCTCAATCACTTCCCCATTGTTCCCTGGCCTTGGTAATTTAGGTCCACTAGTCTGATCAACTTATTCATGTAATACCCAACATATTTTCATGGTGTACCTCTCATGTGCCAGGGTGCAGGGGACATTTTCCTGCCATCTGTGAGGTCAAGGTCTACCAGGGAGGCAAACATGCCAGTCAGTACTACACATACAGGTGAGACCCCCACAGCAGAGGTGAGGGCAGTAGGAACCATGGAAACTCAGAATGTGGTGGGTTTCAATGTAATGGAAGTCTTTAGTGCCCTAACACCAGAGAATGACTGCTGGGCTTTTGGGGATCCCTCAAATCGTACCTCACTGGATGTCCTATCCTTTCTCCCATTAACACCTTCTCTATAGTCCCTAGGTGTTTTTGTCAGGAGTGTCTCCATTGTTTGGCTTACTCTATCTATTTAAAATGTGGTGACCTGGTCATAGAAAGAACAAAAATTCTGAGTAACGCTATGTCCATATAATGTGGAAAAATAGTTGTCCATTGTGAAATCGATTTAATCGAGTATGTTGTACAATACCAGCAAGAAGACTACTTTTTGAATTCGAGTTTACTGAGGTATAATTTACATGTGGTAAAATTCATGCTTTTTAAACAGCTCTGTAAATTTTGGTAAACCTATACAGTTGGCGGTATATAGGTGATGGTGGTGTAACCATCACCACAATCAAGGTAATAGGACATTTCTCTTATCCCCTAAATTTCCCTTAACCCTTTGCAGTCAGTCCCCAACCTCCATCTCCAGACTCAGGCAACCAATCTTTTTTAAAAAAGGTCATGATGGTTCTCGAGAACCCTTTTAATTTTATGCAACTAAATATTTATTTGTAAAGCATCTTTTCTGCTACTTAAAAAAAAAAAATCTGGTTTCACCTCCTCAGTAACTTTATTCACATGGAAGCTGAATTTTCAACACTAGACTGAGATTTTCTCCTTTTCCAAAGATTTTCCTTGATAACTTTCTGTTCTTTCCCTTTTGATATTCTGCTTTTCTGCAATGTGTACTGCTAAAGCACTGTGGTCTCAGAGGAGCTTATTCATCCTCTAAGGCCCTGACAAAATTCACTCATTTTTTTTTTCATTCACTCAGTGAATATTTATTGAGCACCTGTTAAGTGTCAGCTAGTATTATAGGTATCAGTGATACAATAGTGAACAAAGGAGACAGAAATGCCTGTCCTTGTGGAGCATACTTTCTAGGGATGGGGGAGGGGGAGTAGGGAGATAAACACTAAATGAAAGAAAACAAAATATGTAATTTATAAGATGGAAATTAGTGTTCAGAAGAAAAATAAATGAGGGAAGGTGAATAGAACATGTTGGGGGTGAGGATTGAAAATTTAAATTGTGAGGCCAGGATAAGCCTTGCTGAGAAGGTGACATTGGGTTAAAGACCTGCAAAGAGGGAGAGAGCTGTGCACATATCTGAGGGAAGAGTCTCTGAGGCTGAGGGAACAGAAAGTGCAAAGGCCCTGTGGTGGGAGAAGGAACTGCATGTTTGAGGGAGGTCTATGCTGGAGTGGAGTGAGCAAAGGAGAGAGGTTAGAAGGAGGGAGGAAGGCACATGGAAAGGCCCTAAACACCATTGCAAGGACTTGGATTTTCCTCTGAGCAAAGGGAAAAGCCACTAGAGAATTTGAGCAGATGAGTAACATGATCTGCCTTAAGTTTTCAAAGGATCACTCCAGCTGCTCTGTTGATAACAGCAAGGGATGGAGCAGGGAGACCAGATAGGATGCTGTTGCAATCATCTAGGTGAGAAATGATGATTGGCTCAGCCCAGGATGGTAGCCATGGAGGTGGTAAGAAGTAGTCAGATTCTGGATATATTTTGAAGGTGGAGACATAGAAGTTGCTGACAGGTCTACTGTGGGGTGTGAATAGAGTCAAGGATTCCAGTCTGAGCAACTGGAAGAAGAGTTGCCGTCAACAAAATACTGCTGTCAGAAATTCGAAATTTCTCTTACTCTTCTGTTTTAGAGGAGGGATATGGGGAGCAGAAGATATGGAGAGAATGGTTTGTGTTGTAGGGAAAGGGAGTTAAGGAGGAAAGGCCATATCTATGGCAGGACTGTTAGGCAGTAAGAAAGACCATGGAAGAGCTATGTGACCACAGGGGCAAAGACAAGAGCAAAAAAGAGATGGGAGTGGTCTACTAGAGCAAGTACAATATGGTATTTTTCAGTCTTTTCTAAAGGGGAGAATATGATGACTCTTGTCCTGGAGATAAGGAATATCTAGAAATGTAAAGATCTTACGCATTCCAAAATGTCATAACTCTCTTCATCCTTTTCCACATTGTGCATGTTTTCCCCCTTCAGGTTTCATAGATTATTATACAATAGTGGAGAATGTATGGCTTGCTTTTTTAATGGTATTTTTCACCTAGGCTGTTCAGTGCTATAAGACCAGTGCTATCAGGAAAAAACTTGATTTTTGAAAAACAAAACCAATAATCCACCCCTGAACATCTTGAAGAGAGAAAAATCCTGAAGCAGATTCATTAAAAGCAGGTTTACAGTTACCCAAAACTCCTTGCTGCCAATTTGTTGGTGTATTGTAGATCCAACTGCCGAGCAAATTAAATCTTTGCCAATAGAAAAATGATTTATTATATTAACTAAACAGAAAAATTTGCAACCATTAAAAATAATACTAAAGGGGAGTTTATTTCAACTTAGGAAATGTTTAAGTTAAAATGTTAAATGGAAAGAGCAAGATGTAAGTTTATGCAGATAGTATGATTACAATTATATAAGCCTAGTAACCACAAACTTGTACCTAGAATGAAGAGTAGAAAGCAATGCACCAAAATAATAAAGTGACTATTATTGGATGACAGATTTTACTGCAATAAATTTAGTATACTATTTATTGGATGATAGTGTTGACACCACTCATAATTAAAACATAACAGTGATTTATTGCAGTCTTATTCTTGCAAACGTGTCGAACGCTGAAGACTTGTAGAGTATGATTGCATACCTACATGCTGTAAATATTGTCAACCAGTTGAGAAGGGTTGGCTATTTTGGGTTTAGCATGTTGGCCTTTAAAACTTACAGTACAGTGTCTTATTACCAAAAGGACTTTATTAAAAGTCAGGATTCTGCAGAACAATTTCACGAATTCCTTACTTTCCATTCTTTTCCTGTTGTTAATTCCACCTACAATTTTTTTGTGGAACAAGAAAACCTGCAATTTAAAATTAAGAAAAGAAATGTCTCTTTACAGGTGTTCCATTGCCTAAAGAAGATGACACTTCTGCCCCCTTGATCTCCAGCTCACCATCAAAGGAAGCCCGGGAGTATGAAGAGCCCCCAAGTGAAGAGGAAGATAAAATAAAAGAAGAGCCCTTGACCATCTCAGAACTGGCGTACAACCCGAGCGCCAGCCTGCTTCCCACCCCGGTTGATGATGACGAGATCGACATGCTCTTTGACTGTCCATCTAGGCTTGAGTTAGAAAGAGAAGACATGGATTCGTTTGAGGACCTGGAAGCAGATGAAAATGCCTTTTTGATTGCAGAGGAAGAGGAGCTGAAGGAGGCTCGCCGAGCTTTGTCGTGGAGCTATGACATTCTGACCGGCCATTTCCGGGTGAACCCACTGGTCAAGAGTTTTTCCAGGCTCCTTGTGGTGGGCCTGGGGCTGCTGCTCTTTGTATTCCCCCTGCTCCTCCTCCTTCTGGAGTCAGGTATCGATCTCTCCTTCTTATGTGAAATCCGCCAGACGCCAGAGTTTGAGCAGTTTCACTATGAATATTACTGTCCTCTCAAGGAGTGGGTGGCCGGGAAAGTAAACCTCATGCTCTACATGCTGGGCTGCTCGTAAACTTACTATCTCATGTGACTAAGGGCTATATTCAATACTAGTGATTTTTTTTTCCCAGCAAATGCCTGGTTCTCAAAATGGTCATGGGCCATCAACAGGTGTTCCTTACTCATAACTGATTATTCAGACCCTTAAGTTAGCTTTCCATAATTCACCGCAATTAAATAAGTTTAAATCAAATACAGTTATTTTAGTTACAGGTCAGAAAGATGGCCTTTAAATAACCAAAAATATGTTTATTTTTTACTATCGTGTAGACACATGGTTTATCTATTATATCACAATACATAACATTGGACTGAATTAGATTTTCCTTTCTTTTCAATAGTTGGCACCACCACAAGCTATAGGGTCCAGATTCAGAATTTTAGTAAAAAACCAAGAGAGAGTTTTTGAATATAATCCTTAGTGAAAACTATGTCCTCTAACCAATGCCTATACAAATAAATTTATGCC
>JAQZBX010072695.1:0-15031 GCA_029593785.1 Cabassous unicinctus | reverse complement strand
TGTCTCAGAGCTTCAAGAACTTCCATAGGAGTGGTCCCAAGTTCCACTCCTGGCTCCTTTGCTCCCTTGCTGCAGAACCTTGGCCATCCCATTCATCTCTTCAAAAATATTGTTTCCTTATCTTTCAAACGTGAACATGAATGATGGTCACACTAAATGACTTTATCTTTGATTGCATATGCTCAGTAAATGTGAGGAAATTCAAAACTCTGGAAGGAAAGTTCAAATGAGAGAAGAAAGGTAAAAGGGGGAGTCAGTGTTGCCATGGCTCTGCTTCCAATATCCTGTCCCCAAAGTCATGCTTAAGCCCTAAAAATCCTCACTCAAGAAACAAAGGATATGAGTCTCTTCCTCATGAAACATTCTTCTATCCTCACAGATCACACGACTGAAGACAATGGCAATGGAAAATGACTCCTTAGTAACCCAATTCATCCTATTAGGATTTACAGACAAACCAGAACTCCAGCTACCTTTCTTCTTCCTGTTCTTAATGAACTATGTGGTCACTGTGATATGGAATTTGAGCTTAATCTCATTTGCCTGTATTCTCACCTTCATATTCCCATGTATTTTTTCATCTTCAACTTGTCTTTCATTGATCTCTGCCTCTCCTTCCTTACCCCTGAAATGCTGATGAGCTTTGTTTCAGAGAAGAACATCATCTCCTTTGCAGGGTGCATAGCTCAGCTATTTCTTTTGTTTCTTTGCCCATTCTGAGTGCTATGTGCTGACAGCCATGGCCTATGGTCGCTACATGGCCATCTGTAAGACCTTGCTGTATATTGTCACCATGACCCCTCGGGTCTATTTCTTCTCATGTTTGGTTCATATGTGATGGGGTTTGCTAGTGCAATGGCTCACAGAGGGGACATGGTCAGAATATCCTTTTGTAATTCCAACATCATCAGCTACTACGTGTGTGACATCTTTCCCCTGCTCCAGCTCTCCTGCAGCAGCACCTATGCCAATGAGCTCCTGGCTTCTATTATTGTGTGCACAGTTGTCATAGGATCCAGCTTCATTATTTTCATTTCTTATACTTTGATCTTCTCCAGTATCCTCCACATCTCATCAAATGAGGGTTGGTCCAAAGCTTTCATCACCTGTGGCTCTCACATAATAACTGTTGCTCTTTTCTATGGTTCTGGATTGTTTGCACATCTTGAGACCTCTTCTGTTGGTTTTGTGGGCCAGGGGAAGTTCTTTTCAGTATTTCATATCCATGTGGTGCCCATGATGAACCCCTTCATCTACAGCCTAAGGAACAAGGATGTCAAAATTGCTCTGAAAAAAACCCTGAAGAGAATTGCAAACTGAGCAGAGCCATTGAATAACCCAATACACAGATCATGTATATAATTCTTAGAGTGTAATTATTAAGTCTAAGTGTAAGTTTGATAAATATTGCCAAGTTGCTCTAATAGAACCTATTTCTTTGATTCATGTTTGTAAATATTGTCTCTCAGTCTCAAAGGACATACATATTGACCTAAGCACTTATCTGAGAAATTTAACTTGAGCAAATAAAGCAAACACAGTGAGTCTATCGGGAACCATGAGCATGGCAACAGCAGCGTCCAGGGGTCAAGTCAGTGGTACTGAGCTGGAGTGAGGCACAGTGGCCAGACTGTTCTTGCTGAAATTCTTCCTGCTCTTGCCTCTCTTGGTTGTCTAAGATATGAATTTTACATTACTGCTATAAAAATTGCAATGTCTTTTCAAATGCTTATTAAACACATGCTAAAGTGAACAAAAAAGGAGGAAGTAAGTGAGTGTGTTAAAAGAAGCACAAGAAATCGGATCCTTGTTGTGACAAAACCATTTCATGTATTAGCTTGAGGTGGTGGATGCACAAACCTACAAATATAATGGAATTTTATAGAACTAAATACATGCATGTACACATATACACATAAAGTAAATCCGTGAAATTCTTTATAGGATCAATGGATATATCCTTGTCAATATGCTGGTTGTAATATTGCATTAAAGTTTTGCAAGACATTACCATTGGGAGAAACTGAATAAAGGATACATGGGATCTATCTGCATTCTTTCTTACACATTCATGTGAATCTACAATTAAAATAAAAAATTTAATTTAAAAATAAAACAAGAGAAGTTGAGACACTTTGGGAACTTTAAAAATTATACTCCCTTGAAAGTGAAATCTTAAGATACTGCTTAGTTGGGCTGATTTTATTATTGCCATAAATTTAATTTGAAATCAACAGTTCCAGTGTGACAATATCATACATTCTAGAACAGTTTTTATAAGCTTTGCTATGTCCTTAGCACACATGGTTATTGGGCATCCTGTGTGCAGGTTGCTCCTGCCTGGCTGAATTTTCCCCACAATTAGAGCTGCCTTACATGCCAAGGGATTCCTAGGTTTCAAAACTGGGACCACTAGAATTGCATGTGTCAAATGCTTGTTCTGTCCCACATAAGTTCAGACATTCAGAAATTTTAAGAAGTTTTGGCTTGAAAACAAAGTCACATTCAAGCTAGGTGGACCCAATATTGAGAATCAAAGAGTTCATCAGGTATTAGTAATCTCTACACCTTCCTCTAACTAATTCTCTTTGGATATATAAGGTTTCCCAAAGCCAACATAGCCCAAATCCAACTTTTTCTCCATTCAACTACCTATGCATCCACATAGCTTTATTAATTACCTTGAATCTAACCTTCCCTTTCAGGAACTCTCTTCCATTCTGTCCACTCCCAAAAGCATCCACATTTTACCTTCACAGGGAGAGCACACCTGATTGAAGCATCTGCCAGGTTTATAACAACTAAAGCTTTATGCAATCCTGGGCACAAAAGAAAAAAAGACCAAGTCTTTAAAATACTCAATCTCTGGGCTCCCTTAAGATCTAGGAACTCCATAATATACATTTTCTATTATATATAAATAGATATATATGCGTTTTAACATGTGTGGAGAATATGTTTTTGTTCTGTGATTCACTTGGACTTTTGTCATTTCTGTTTTTCCTTCAAGTTTACATTTGCATCATCAACTCAACAAGGACTAATCATGTCATTTACAAAAGCTAAAAATATCAATACTTAGAGGATCTAGATGCCTGATGAAGTGGGATTCATTAATTTACAGTAAGATGATCTGTTTTGTGTCCATATTTATTTGCTAGATAGGATATTCCCTAAGAATTCAGACTATATAAGCACAGTTCAGTGCTCTATCCCTAGAGCCAAATGCAAGGTCCAGTACATTTTATACTGTAGGTGCTTATGTACATGCTTCTTCCTTACATGAATAATTTTTTTAAAAGACACACTGGCATTCAGAAAACAGATCTGTGTGGGCGATTGTAAATGAAGGACCAAGGAGGTGGAATTGTGTGTCAGGAGCTAGAAACAGAGCCTTGAAGAATGTGTCTGTCCTACCATGGACTAGTCACTAAACCCTGGAGAGAGAAGGCAGCAGGCAAATAAGACAGAGAGCACAGGGACACACACAACAACTACCCCTCTCCATAGTAGTATATCATGTGAATTTAGGAATTGGAGGGAGGTTGAAGGAGAGGGTCAGAAGACTAGTGGTGCTGCCACTGGTTCCTGAGCACAACCAGATGCTTCTGGAGACTTGTAGAAATTCTTAAGTCAATTTCCTGCATTTGTTAATGGAAGCATAAGTAGATAGAAATTATCTATCTTAATAAATCTACTGCAACTGCCCCCATCCATGGTGAAATACATTTAAAAACATTTTGGGCAGATGATCATTCAGCTTCTGCCTGGAGTCACTTGGAAGAAGGACTAACTCCAACCTCTCACATTATAGAGATCATGGATCTGATAAAGATATTATCATTTCACAGAATCTATTAAATTAGTTTCAATCATTTGCAAAATCTACAAGCCATTTAATATATTGTAAATAGGTAAAACAATATTTTTTATTTTATGAAATATTTTTTGTTTATGGAGAACCATTTCACTTTTCTTGCCCTCAAGAATTGGTTAAACTTGGGAAGAGACAAATTTTCCAATCACATTGCCATTAGAAGACTAGGTTATATAGCATTTGAAACAACTAAACTTATTTTATAAAAATGTGATTTATAAAGTTTAATTGTATTAGGTTATATTAGTCAGCCAAAGGGGTGCTAATGTGAAATACCAAAAATGGGTTGGTATTTATTTGGGGTAGAAGTCCACAGTTACCAGGCCAGAAGGCGTTAAGTTTCTTCTCTCACCAATGTCCATTGCCACGTGTTGGAGCAAGGCAGCTGCTGATGTTTGCCAGGGAGCAGGCTTCTTCGGTTCCTCTCTTCCCAGGGCTGCATTTCTCTCTGGGCTTAGCTCCTCTGTTTCCTCCACAAGGCCAGCTGTAGACTATCAAGCGAAAGGCTTGCTTCTCTTCCCCTGGGACCTTCTCTCCATCATCAAAACTGCTTCTCAAAAACTGCCTCCTCTGTCCTTTGCCTTGCCTTTTATATTCGATTCCTCCACCCACCAAGGGGTGGGGCTCAATGCCCTACTGACATGGACCAGTCAACGCCCTAATCATAACTTAATCATGCCCAGATTAACAGATCAGTTTACAAGCATGATCCAATTATATTTTTGGAATTCATAATTACATCAAATTGCCAGACGGCTACATAGGTCATCACAAGAATGCAGATACAACTCACAAGAGAAGCTCATAGACTTTTTTTTAACACCCTCTACTCCCTTTCTCTATCCTGTAAACCTATTTTCCAGACTCTACCTCTGTGAGTCTGCTCAGTTTGCTTAATTCATATCAGTGAGGTAATATAATATCTGTCCTTCAATGCCTGGCTTGCTTCACTCAAGATAATATCTTCAAGATTCATCCATGTTCTCCTGTATGTTAATGCTTCATTCCTTCTTACAGCTGAGTAATATTCCATGGTAAATATATACCACAACTTGCTTATGCATTCATCTGTTGATGGACAATTGGGTTGCTCTCAATTTTTGGCAATAGTGAATGATACTGCTATGAACATTGGTGTGCATATATCTGTTTGTGTCCCTGCTCTCAATTCTTCTGGATATATACCCAGGAATGGGATTGCTGGATCATATAGCAGTTCGATAGTTAGCTTCCTGAGGAACTGCCAAACTGTCCTCCACAATGACTGCACCATTCTACATTCCCACCAGCAGTGGATATGTGTTTCCTTTCCTCCACATCCTCTCCAACACTTATAGTACTCTGTGTTTTTTTTTATTTTATAGCCATCAGTCTAATGGTTATAAGATGATATCTCATTGTAATTTTGATTTACATTTCCCTAATAGCTAGTGATGTTGGGCATCTTTTCATGTGATTTTAAGCCATTTGTATTTCTTCTTTGAAGAAGTGCCTTATCAAATTTCTTGCATATTTTTTAATATATTTTTATTGAAGTATATCATTGACTCATGAGCATGCATAGACAATAAGTTACAGTATACATTGTGAACTTACAAAATAAACATGTATAACATCATACAGGGGTCTCATACATCATCCTTCCAACATTACCTTGCGTTGTTGTGAAGCATTTGTTACAAACTATGCAAGAACATCGTCAAAATCTTACTACTATAGTCCCTATCTTACATTTGCTGCCCTTTCCCCAACCCGCCCTATTTTAAAAAATATATATTTCCATTACAGAGGTTGTGAACTTACAAAACAACCATGCACTTGTGCAAAATTCCCATACAACATCCCTTCACCAACACACCACACCGTGGTGGAATATCTGCCAGAGATAATGAGTTATTATCAGACTGCCACCACCAACCATGGTACATAGTGTACACCTATCACAATTTTTACACACACCTCCATTATCAACACAGTACAATTTTGGCACTGATGCAAGAATATTATAGTATTGCTGTTAACCATAGTCTATAGGTCACACCAATTGTAGTTTTCCCATGTTTCTCCATATTCTCATCACACGGCAATAGTGATGTACATATGCTCAAGCTCACAGAACGACATTCACGCATTTGTACCCTAAACCGGAATTCTCATCCACCCCTAGGTTCACTGTGTTATACAGTCCCTAGTTTATTCTTTAGCTCCTTTCAATTGAAATTTACTTGCGCAGACTACCCATGTCAGCCACAATACCAGTTATAAACCATCTGCTACTCACTATAATGTGTTACCATCAACTCTATCCATTTCCACACTTTTACAGTCAAGTTAATTAAAACTTCTACATACGTTAAGCATCAGTTCTTCTCAACCCTCTTCTTATCTCCTAATAACCTATAGTCTAGGTTTTAACTCCATGTGTTTATTCTTCATATTTTCATATTAATGAGACCATGCAATATTTGTCCTTTTGTGTCTGGCTTACTTTGCTTAGTATAAATGTCTTCAAGATTCATCCATGTTATCATATGTGTCCCAATTTCATTTCTTTTTGCTGCAGCATAGTATTCCATCATAAGTATATAGCACATTTTATTTATCCATTCATTGGTTGATGGACACTTGTGTTGTTTCCATCTTTTTGTAATTGTGCCGCTATGAACATCAGTGTGCAAATGTCTGTTCGTATCATAGTTCTAGTTCTTCTGTATATATTCCTAATAGAGGAATTGCTGGATCATATGGCAGTTCTATATTTAGCTTCCTGAGGAACTGCCAAACTGTCTTCCACAGAGGCTGCACCATTTACTCCCCACCAACAGTGAAGGAGTGTTCCTATTTCTCCATATCCTCTCCAGCACTTATTGTTACCTGTTATTTTTAAATAATCGCCATTCTATGAGGTTTTAGATGATATCTCACTGTTGTTTTGATTTGCATTTCTCTAATAGCTAGTATGGAAGATTTTCCATGTGGTTTTTTGACCATTTGTATTTCTTCTTTGGAGAAATGTCTGTGTAAATCATTTGCCCATTTTTTAATTGGATTGCTTGCTCTTTTATTGTTGAGTTGTATGATCTCTTTATATAGAATGGAAATCAAACCCTTATCAGATATGTGGTTTTCAAATATTTTTTCCCATTGAGTAGGCTTCCTTTCACCTTCTTGATGAAGTCCATTGAATCACAGAAGTGTTTAAGTTTGAGGAGGCCCCATTTACCTATGTTTTCTATCATTGCTTTTGCTTTCAGTGTAGGTTTAAGAATCTACCACCTACCATCAGGTCTTGAAGATGTTTCCCTACATTTTCTTCTAGGAGCTTTATGGTACTTGCTTTTTTATTCAGGTCTTTGATCCATTTTGAGTTCATTTTTGTTTAAGGTGTGGGACAGGGGTCTTCTTTCTTTCTTTTGGCTATGGGTATTCAGTTCTTCCAGCAACACTGGTTGAATAGATTGTTTGGTCCCAGCTGGGTGGGTTTGACAGGCTTGTCAAAAATCACTTGGCCGTAAATGTGAGGGTCTGTTTCTGAACCATCAATTCGGTTCCATTGGTCTATGTCTCTATCTTTATGCCAATACCATGATGTTTTTAGCACTGTAGCTAGGTAATATGATTTAAAGGCTCAAAGTGAGAGTCCTCCAACTTCACTTTTCCTTTTCAAGATGTTTCTGGCTTTTAGGGGCTTCATACCCTTCTAGATAAATGTGATAATTGTGTTTTCCATTTGTTTAAAAATGCTGCTGGAATTTTTATTCAGATTGCATTGAATCTGTATATAAATTTGGGTAGAACTGACATCTTAATGATATTCAGTCTTCCAATCCATGAGCATGAAATGTTCTTTCAATTATTTAGGGCTTTTAAAATTTCTTTTAGCAATGCATTATAGTTTTCTGAATACAAGTGCTTTACATCCTTGGTTAAGTTTGTTCCTAAATATTAAATCCTTTTAGTTGCTGTTGTAAATGGAATTTTTTTCCTGACTCCCTCCTCAGATTGCACATTACTGGTGTATAGAAACAACACTGATTTTTTCATATTAGTCTTGTATCTTGACACTCTACTAAAACTGTTTTTTAGCTCTAGCAGCTTTGTTGTAGATTTCTCAGGACTTTCTATACATAGGATCATATCATCTGCAAATAGTGAAATTTTTACTTCTTCCTTTCCAATTTGGATGCCTTTTATTTTTTTTTTCTTGCTTGATTGCTCTAGCTGGAACCTCTAGCACTATATTGAACAAGAGTTGTGACAATGGGCATCCTCGTCTTGTTCCTCATATCAACGGGAAAGCTTTCAGTCTTTCAACATTGAATACAATGTTAGCTGTGGGTTTTTCATATATGACCTTTATCATGTTGAGGAAGTTTCCTTAAATTCCTATCTTTTGTAGTAATTTTATCTTGAAAGGATGCTATATCTTGTCAAATGCCTTTTCTGCATCCATCTATAAGATCATGTGATTTTTCTTCTTTGATTTATTCATGTGGTGTATAATGCTGATTGATTTTCTTGTGTTGAACCACAATTGCATGCCTGGTATAAAACCCAATTGTTCATGATGACTAATTCTTTTAATGTATTGTTGGATTTGATTAGAAGTATTTTATTGAGGATTTTGACATCTGTATTCAATAGAGAAATGGGTCTATAGTTTTCTTTTTTCATAATTTCTTTATCTGCTTTGGTATTACGGTAATATTGGCTTCATAGAATGACTTTGATAGTGTTCCTTCTTGTTTAATTTTATAGAAGAGCTTGATTACGATTGGTATTAAATCTTCTTTGAATGCTTGGTAGAACTCACCTGTGAAACCATCTGGTCCTGGGTTTTTCATATTGGGGAGCTGTTTGATGACTATTTCAATCTCTTGTGATTGGTTTGTTGTTGAGGTCTTCTATTCCTTCCAGAGTCAGTATAGGTTGTTTGTAAGTTCCTAGGAATTTTTCCATTTCATTTATGTCAGCTAGCTTTTTGGCATAAGGTTGTGCATAGTATCCTCTTATGATCTCTCTATTTCTGTGAAGTCAGTAGTAATATTCCTGTTTTCATTTTTTATTTCATTTATTTTCATCTTCTCTCTCTTTTTCTTAGTCTGTCTAGCTTAGGGTTTGTTGATACTCTTTATCTTCTCAAAGAACCAACCTTTTGGTTTTGTTAATTTTCTCTATTGTTTTTTTGTTGTTCTCAATTTCTTTTAATTCTGCTCTGATTTTTGTTATTTCATTCCTTCTACTTGCTTTGGGATTAGTTTGCTGTTCTTTTTCTAGTTCCTCCAGCTGTGTATTTAGGTCATTAAATTTAGCTCTTCCTTCTTTTTTAATGTAAGCAATGAGGGCTATAAATTTTCCTCTCAACACTGCCTTCGCTGCATCCCATGTGTTCTTATATGTTGTGTTCTCATTGTCATTTGTCTCTAGATAATTATTGATTTCTCTTGAAACTTTTCTTTGCCAAACTGATTAAGACATGTCTTGTTTAATCTCCATATATATGAAAATTTCCCCTTTTTCTGCCACTTGTTGTTTTCCAACTATATTCCATTATGATCAGAGAAAGTGCTTTGTATAATTCCAATTTTGTTGAATTTATTGAGATCTGCTTTGTGAACCAACATATGGTCTATCCTGGAGAAAGATCCATGAATGCTTGAAAAGAATGTATATCCTGCTGATTTTGTATGCAATGGTCTGTATATGTCTATAGTTTTAGGCCATTTATCATATTTTTCAAGCTATCTGTTTCTTTATTGATCCTCTGCCCAGATGTTCTATCCAATGCTGACAGCAATGTATTGAAATCTCCAACTATTATTGTAGAAATGTCTATTTCTTCCTTCACTTTTGCCAGTTTTTGCCTCATGTATCTTAGGGCAACCTGGTTAAGTGTACATATATTTATGATATTTATTTCTTCCTGGTGAATCATCCTTTTTATTAATATGCAATGTACTTCCAAGTCTCTAATAACAGTTTTGCATTTAAAGTCTATATCATCTTATATAAGTATAGCTTTCCCAGCTTTATTTTTTTTATTTTTTTTTATTTTTTTGGTTACTGCATGCATGGAATATCTTTTTCCAACCTTTCACTTTCAATCTATTGGTACCCTTGGGTCTAAGGTGAGTCTCTTGCAGACAGCATATAGATGGCTCATATTTTCTTATCTGTTCTGCCAGTCTGTGTCTTTTGATCAGGGAGATTAATCCATTAACATTCAATGTTATTACTGTAAAGGCTATCCTTATTTCATCTATTTTGATCTCTGGGTTTTATCTGTCATTTTATTTTCACCGTTCTTTTGACACTTTTAGTTACTGTAACTGATACAGTCATCATTCCTAGGCTCTCTTCCCAGCCTCTCTCTCCTGTCCTTTCTTTTCAGGCTGTAACACTTCATTTCGTATTTCCTGCAAAGCTGGTCTTTTTGTTATATACGCTCTCAGTTTCTGTTTATCTGTGAATGTTCTAATCTCGCCCTCATTTTTAAAAGATAATCTTGCCAGATATAAAATGTTTGGATGGCAGTTTTGCTCTTGCAGTTTCTTAAATATATCATACCACTGCCTTCTTGCCTCCATGGTTTCTGATAAGGAATCGGCACTTAATCTTATTGCGTTTACTTTATATGTTATGCATTGCTTTTCTCTTGCTGCTCTCAGCATTCTTCCTTTGTCTTTGGTATTTGACATTCTGATTAGTATGTGTCTCAGAGTTGGTCTATTCAGATTTACTCAGAAGGGAGTATGTTGTGCTTCTTGGACACGGATATCTGTGTCCTTCAGTAGGGTTGGGAAATTATCCACCATTATTTTTCAAATATTCCTTCTGCCCCTTTTCCCTTATCGTCTCCTTCTGGGATACCCTTTACGCATATGTTTGCACGTCTCTTGCTGTCATTTAGTTCCGTGAGACCCTGTTCAATTTTTTCTATTCTTTTCTTCATCTATTCTTTTGTATGTTTACTTTCAGAAGCCATGTCTTCAAGCTTACCAATCCTTTCTTCTGCCTTTTCAAATCTGCTGTTATATACTTCCAATGTATTTAAAATTTCATTTATTGCAACTTTCATTCTTACAAGGTCTGCTAATTTTCTATGTATGCTTTCAAATTCTTCTTTGTGCTTCCCCATTGTCTTTTTTTTTATTGTGGGTAAAAATCAAATATTTCACAATATAAACCAATATTTGTAAAATGATGTATAAATATATGTGCATTTGCTTGCATAAATTTTGTATTTTTATATATTTTAAAAGATGCATAGATTACATAAATGTTACACAAAAATTACAGGGATTCCCATGTTCCCCACCTCCCACACCTCCCATAACATCCCACATAAACATCTTTCATTAGTGTGCACATCACCTGCAATGGCTATACACATTCTGGGGCTTTGCCACTAAGCATGGACCTAGTTCACATTGTAGACCACACTCTCTCCCACACAGTTTTGCATGGTATATGCTGATGTAAAATGGCCTATCTCTGTCATTGTAATGTCACTCAGGATAATTCTTAAGTCCTGAGAAAGCCCCTGTATTACAACTGTTTTCCCCTTGCCTGCCCCAAAAGTGTCTAGTGGCCACTGGCTCCACCTCACTGTTATAATTTCTTCCATTGCTTGAATCACAATATGTCTACAACAGAATACCATTAAGTCCACTCTAGTCCATTGCTCTTCCCCCAACCTTGAGGAATCTGGGATGGTGATATCCACTTCATCTCCAAGCGAGAGTGGGCTTATATCCCATGGATACAGTGGATGGGATTATCTTGCCTGCAGCTGCAGGCTCTTTCCATTCCCTGGGATGGCCGTTGTCCATCATCATCTCCTCACCAGGTGACTTGGGTGAATCCATTGAGCTGTAGAGTAGGAGTTGCAGCTCTGCCAAGATTCCAGGCACAGCTGCTACATGGGCAGGCCAGAGGCTCCAGTCTCTGGAAGTACACTTACAAACTCCAGCATCACATATAGGTTTGAACAGAAGAGACTGATGGACCATGTGCAGGGAGGACTTATTTGAGTTCAGCTCTGTCACTCTCAGGAGCACAGATTCCAACATAGAGCCCAATGATAAAACATCAATCTCTGGAGCTATCCCTCCTTGTATAGGACCTGGGTGTCTCCAGAGCCCTCAAGAGTCCTTTTGTGTGGGGTGATATCCACTTTTGTGCTCTATGAGATCCTACTGTGGTGTGCACAAGCGTTACCTCTGGGATGACCTCCCGACTCTCTTTGAAGTATCTTACCCACATGAACTCATTTGTCTTTACCTTTTCCCCCTTTTATTCAAGGTCTTTTTCAAGTCGTATTGCCAGTTGGCACTTGGTATTAATCCCTCATTGCCAGGGAGGCTCATCCCCGTGAGTAATGTCCCATTCTGGGGGGAGGGTAATGCATTCATGTACTGTGTTTGGCTTAGAGAGAGGCCACATTTGAGCAAGAAGGAGGCTTCCAGGTGGCAACCTTTAGGCACCCCATAACAGTAGGCTAAGTTTCAA
Source organism: Cabassous unicinctus (assembly GCA_029593785.1). Lineage (NCBI taxonomy): Eukaryota > Metazoa > Chordata > Mammalia > Cingulata > Chlamyphoridae > Cabassous > Cabassous unicinctus. The sequence continues at coordinate 2,643 of JAQZBX010072695.1, read as the reverse complement.
TTAGAAGAGCAAAGACTCATAAGGCTAGTAATCAATAATAAGAACCCATCAGTGGAACATCCTCTGTAGCGAGACACTGCCCCTGCACTCGGGGAACTGTTGTTGCTCCCTTGGAGAATGTGGCAGAGCACTCCAGGCTTGGAATTCAGTATAACCTCATTTATTGAGTGATTGTCTACACACTGTGACCATGTCCCATCCCTTGATCATCTGAACAATTTTATGTATCTTTCATGTATATTCAGATGAACTTCCTCCCATGAATCCCCCATCCCTGACACCCCCCACCAATGATCCTCTGCAGTCCCCATTGTAACCCTTCTGTGATCTAAACCTTCCTTGAAGTTGAAGCCCATATAATAGCCAAATACAATTAATAGGAAAATAAAATAAAAATGATAAGCTTAAATGAAAGAGATAAAATACATGGAAACTAAGAAAAAAAACTAAAAATTAAATATAATTAACAGATTGGGACATTCAAACAATGGGGAAAATTTTTTTTTAAAATTTTAACTTTTGTTTTCTTTCTTTTATCACTACATTATCGGGTGTCCAGTCTGTACTGTGGCACCTCCCCCCTCTCATTCCCCAGTGTCTCCCAAATTTTCATTTAATTTTCAAAGAAGTTTTAGGTCACAGCAAATCCCACACACAATACTAGACACGCTCATATACACAACCTCTTTCCCCTTTCCTCAACCCATATTAAAACGTTTTTTTTGTGGATGGTAGCATTGTTATAACTGTTATACAGATAGTGACACATAGCTACTGAACATTGTCAATGGTTTACAGTACAGTTTACAATTTAGATGGTATAGTTTAATAATTTTTGATGATATTTACCATGTCCTGTGTCCATTACTGTAAGGTAATGAAAAACATTTCCCATGACCACTAAATACCCCTGTTTGATCTTATCTGTTCCTTCCTCCCCATTCCCCTGGGGCACATGACACTCCCCTGTCTTGACTCATTCGAAGACAAGATTCATAGCTACATGCCCTTGGTATTCTAACCTGCCCTTCCTAATCTAACCACCTGTCAACCCTGCAACAACAAAACCAGTAATATCACTACACACCTGTCCTTTCTTTCAATATGCAACTGTACTCTATCACTTTACCATAGATTATGTCCATATGGGTGATGGCTCACAACCTACTCTTCTCTTTCTCTCCCTTGCTAACCTATCTTTCAGACAATGGTTCTCAGAGACTGCTCACTTTCCTCTATTCAAATCAATGAGGTCATAAAGTTCATCCTTCAATGCCTGGCTTCCTTCACTCAACAGAAGGTCTTCAAGATTCATCCATGTTATTCCATGTGTTAGCACTTTATTCCTTCTAACAGCTGAGTAATATTCCATTATATGTATATACCACATTTTGTTGATCCATTCATCTGTTGATGGGCACCAGAGCTGATTCCAATTTTTGGCAATTGTGAACAATGCCACTATGAACATTGGTGTTCATATATCTGTTCATGTCTTTGCTTTCACTTCCTCTGTATATATACACAGCAGTGGAATCACTGGATCATATGGAAGATTTATTGTTAGTTTTCTGAGGAACCGCCAAACTGTCTTCCACAGTGGCTGGACCATTGCACAATCCCATCAGCAGTGGATGAGGGTTCTTATTCCTCCACATCCTTTCAACACTTACAGTCTGCTGTTTTTTTAATAGCTGCCATTCTGATAGGTGTAAGATGGTATCTCATTGTAATTTTGATTTGCATTTCCCTAAGAGCTATTGATGTCGAGCATTTTTTCATGTGCTGTTTACCCATTTGTATTTCTTCCTTGGAGAAGTGTCTTTTCAGGTCACTTGCCCAATTTTTAAATGGGTGTTTGTCTTTTTAATTTGGAGGTGTAAGATTTCTTTATATACACATGATATTAGGCTCCTATCAGATATATGGTTGCCAAATATTTTCTCCCATTTTGCAGAATGCCTTTTATTTTCTTAATAATGTCCTTTGAGGTGCAGAGGTTTTAATTTGGAGGTGATCCCATTTATCTATTTTTTCTCTTGCTGTCCGTGCTTTGGGTGTGAAGTTCATGAAACCATTTCCTATTACAAGGTCCTGTAGATGCTTTCCTGTTGGCAATAACTTGAGAAACGAAACTTAAGTCCTGGGCGAGAAATGAAACTTAAGTTCTGGGAGAGAAACGAAACTTAAGTTCAGGGCAAGAAACGAAAGTTGACTAGCAGCCAACGGGCATGCGCGGCCACTACCCTCCCCCATACCCTAAACCCTTTCCCCTGCACTCCCCTCTGTTGCCTCCTACCCAGCAACAACCCACGCCAACCTATCTCAACCTCGCCTAATTTTAACCAATTAGACAACACCACACCACTCCTCAACCCTTTAAATTGTGCTGCATTTCCCCAATAAAGTAGACCTGAGCTATCAGCCTCATCTCCGCAGTCTCTTTGCTGCATCGCCCTCCACACCGGATACCCCCCACCAGGGGGGACCGACCCTCAGCGGCTGAGACACCCCCCAATTCACACCCTCATTCTGGCACCCAACGTGGGGCACGACTGACGTCTCAGCAGTCCTCAGGATCCGGTAAGGGCTCTGCCTTGCTCCATAACTTGGCAGACAAATCCCCCTCTTTCTCACTTTCAT
>JAQZBX010072694.1:0-15031 GCA_029593785.1 Cabassous unicinctus | reverse complement strand
TGGGAGGTGGGGAACATGGGAATCCCTGTAATTTCTGAGTAATAATTAGGTAATTTAAGGACCTTTAAAAAATATATATATATGTAAATAACATTTATGTAAGCAAATGCACATATATGCATATGTATTTATATATCATTTTATAAATATTGGTATGTATTGTGAATAATTTAATTTTTACCCACAATAAAAAAAAGAAGAGACAGTTAAAAATTCCTATTTTTTAATATATCACATATAAGAAAAATTGTCATATCAGAACCTCAATGAAATTTTAAAAACTGGATATAATCCATTGAACCAGAATCTAAACCAGAACAGAACATGGCCAGTCCCCAAGTATCTTCTCTTCGTCCCATCAATGTATACACTAAGTGGAATATTATACAGTAGTTTCTGATGCATGCTCAAAAATTGAAAAATATTAAATACATCATGTTGAAAGGATTAAGCCGGGGATGAAAAAATACATATGGTATGTTTTTGCATATATGAAAATCATAGAAGTGGATAGTAAATTATGTTACTAGGCACCAACATATGGAAAGATTATTGCTTAATATGTACAGAGTTTCTGTTTGAGGTGATGAAACAGATTAGGTAAATGATGTTGATTGTAGCCACATGTTGTGCATATAAATATCACCAGTGAATTGTATATTTGAATATGGTTAAAATATAAATTTTGAATTGTACTTTAGTTACTACAATGTAAACTTGTAAAATATAAAGGTTTTTATTTCTTGTTTAGTTTGTAACTTATAGAAATATTAACAGATCTATTAATGAAATAAATTGAGCACCACACACACACACACAGACACACACACACACACACACACACAAAGAAAAGCATATAGCATTAAAGAACTACTGCTCAGAATATACAGATTATCTCAAAACAATAAGAAAAATCAACAATGAGTGTAATTAAATACTAGAAACTTCTCCCCTATCTCTAATAAAGTTCACAACTTTACATAGATTAGGAAAACCTTGATATTTTTCTGATACACTTATCAAACATTGATCAAATTGGATGACAAAGAAATATTCATCATTTATTAAGTATTTGATCCTTATAATTGGATTTTGTTTACGTCTTTGGCTAAACTGCAGGAAATGAATTTTAAGATCACACTGGTTTAGTTAGGTTAGTAATTTTTTAGGGAATGGTGAGAAGAGAAATGGGAGAAAAGAAAAGATCATGGGTTCATGTAGAGAGGAAGGGGCTGAAGAGTGATAAAGAGGGCTGATTTATAGAATACAATTTCCCATTATAGTTTATATATGTCCAAGTTTTACTTGTGTATTTGTCTTGGTGGGGGCAAAGAAGGCCAGAATAGGGCAAGAACAGGAACCAGTGTTAGGCCTCAAGGCAGGGCCTTTATGGATAACCAGAGATGGCATGAAGAGAACTTCAACATGAGAGTTAGTCAAACTCACATTTATTTTCTATGTTTGTAGAGGTAAGGAGCCAAGGTCAGTCTAATGTTACTCAGACCTGATGACCTTTGTTGCTGTTTTTCTCTTGCTTAAATACCTGTTACTATTTAGCATTTGCTTTGATTATGCATTAGCTTTTAGGCATATGAATGATCTTACATAGGTAGTTATATAACTGTATGATTCGTATGTTCAGGAAATCACAGTTGCACATATATTGCATGATCAAATAATGGGTGGAAACCTCCACCCCTGGGTGGGAAATTTACTATGTTAATTAAGCAAGTTCAAGTGAGGACAGCAAGGCGCTTAGTCTGCTCAGGTCCAGCCCCCTGAATGAAACTGGTTTTCATACTTCATTTCTTCAATAGGATATTCTTGACCACCAAAAGCAGAGTTTTGCAGAAAGAGAGGGTTGCATCTCATTGCCTTCTCATTTACTTGCAATTCTTTTCTTTGTAGCCTAGCAACAGGGAGAGAAACAAGTTACTTTCAGGTTATCAGTCATCCTACAGCACCAGCACAGGGCGAAGGCTAGAGACAGCAAAATTTACACAGTACCAACACTTGGTTCTATTGTAGAGGTTTTGGATGATGGGTAAAACAGGTAAACAGGTGTGAGGGATGAGTAGTATCTTCCCTCAGGGATAGTTATTGATAGTTCTGATAGTAGGTTCAGAAAGAACAGAATTAATATCTGGTAGAATTTTTTCTTTTTGAGTAGGAAACATAGATTTCCAAATGGCTCCACTTCATAGTTTGCATCATGCTTTAGGTATGGTCTCTGGTTTAGGACATCCTTTATCTGCCAGATTTGATAAGGTTTTGCTCTGGTATGATGAGCCCAGGACTTGATTCTCTGTAACTTAAGAGACCAATGAGAGGTTAATAGTACTGGGGAAGGTCCCTCCCATTTAGGTTTAAGCTGATTTTCAGGGTGTTTGTATTTCCAAAGTTTTAAAAGAACCTGATCCCTGACTGAGAAGGGGTGGAGAGGCTGGACAGTTGGGTATTTTAGGCACATATTTGCATATGCTCTCTTAAGTGCAATAACCTCTAAGGCTATTGGGGAATTGGGTTATTTCCTTGGGTTGCTTAGAAAGGGCCTTTCATACATAATCTTAAAAGGACTTTAACTTAAGTCTTCTTCTAGGAGCCATCCTAATCCAAAAGAGAGCTAAGTTAAGTGTTTTTGTTCATTTTAACTATGTTTTTTGATAAATTTTACTTAAGGTGTTTTTTTTAAAGTATAATTCATCTTTTCCACCTTTCCTGACTTCTCTGGTTTCTAGGCTTCATGCAGCTTTTATTTAATTCTGAGACATTGGTTGACACTTTGCACCACAGCTGAAATAAAAGCAGGTTCATTATCTGACTGAGTTGTTTGGGACAGTCCAAACATTGGGATAGTTTCCTGGAGCAGAAATTTAGTTACCTTTGAATGCTGTTTTTTATGGTAGAGAAAAGCTTCCACTCATCTTAAAAAGGTGTTTGCAAGTACTAAGAGGTACTTACATTTTTTTTGTGGTTTTATAATGTTTTGGGTGACTCTTATTTCCTGTGGATTTAAGATTCTTAACCAGCAAGACTGCATAAACCACTACCATGGCCAAGTGACCTTATTTTACCAACTTGTATGGTTTGAGGGATAGGCAACAACAGATTATTACTTCCCTTTCTGGGCTGTAGGGTTACTGGTCCTTTAATTCATATTCTTAATGCTTGCATAAGTTTTGCTATTAGCATTTCAGTTGGAGCAGGGGCTGTAACCTGAGGTGTTAAATTTAAACAGGTTAAGGTTGGATACAGTTTGTTAGTTCATTATTTTAAAGATCTCTTCAACATTTTTTATTTGCTTCTTTCAAAGGCTATTTATTCTTTCTATAAGACCTGCACCAGTGGGGTTATAAGGCAGATGGAAAGTTTAAACAATATTCTGATTCATAGCCTAAGACTGCATGAGGTGACCAGTAAATGGAGTTTCTTTAATAGTAGCTTGCTGGTTGCAGGATTTCTGTGGCAGTGTCTGTGTTAGTGAAAGCATATGTGCCCCTTCTGAGAGCGGGAAGAGACCAATAATCAACTTGCCATCATGTTACTGGAATCTGTTCTTGGCCAATATGTTCCATTTGGTATGGTAATTGTTGCAGTCATTGGAGTGAGCATGATGGACACTCGTGGGTGATGTCCATGAGCTGCTGGTAAGTAACAGGTAGTTGGAAGTGCTGCCACAAGGTTTGGTAGCCATGATGTCTGCTTTTTCCTATAGAGTTGCTCTGCTGCTTCTCAGATTTCAAGGGCATGGTTTCAGATCTTCATGAAAGTATCTGCCTCAACATTCCTGAGAGGGGTGTGAGAGGAGTGGGTAGGGACATGATAGACAGTTACCTGTGATTGTTGGCAGTTGTTTTAGATATCTTTCCACAGATCTCTCCTCCACGAGGGCAGCCCATGACAATCCATTCTTCCTGTTTTATTTCTAGTATTTGCAATTCACCCCTGGATAGGGATGGTAGTTTTCAGAGTGACAGGATAGTATTGGGTTAAGCCCTCTACTTGTACTAGGGCATGATTTGTTGTACATAGTTGCTTTTTCAAGAGGTTACATCATAATTTGACCCCCTTCCACAATTGGGAACAAAGCCTAAGGGGTATTTGCTTAGAATGTTGCTTTTGCCACAAACTCTACCCAAAGTTAATATTCATGCTGGCTACATCCAATTCACAGGGTCAGTTAGGGTCCACCCCCCTTTAATGCTCGAGTCTGTGCTATTACTTTATTCACTTTTTAAAAAGCAGCTTGCTGGGGTCCTCCATTCCCATGTACAAGGTTTTTTTATTAACACATACATATTTGAGTTAAATGAGGGATGAAGGGTTTTCAGTACCCCTAACAATTCTAAAAAGGACATTAATTGTTTTAGAGTTTTAGGACATAATAAGATTAAAATACAAAAAACTATTTTGGTAAAACAGACTTTCTGCTTTGTATATTAACATAAGCACTTATTTGATTTTTTGTAATTTGAATAGAGCTGTTTAAAGAACTTTTATTTGTTAATTTAATATTACCATCTGGAGCTATGAAAATATATACTGAACAAACAGAGAAACACAAAGAGTTAAGATACAACAACAGAAACATAAGGTTTACTAATTCGACATAAAATTTTTACTCCTTTGTTATGGTTGTTTTTAAGTTATCCATTATTTCACATTTTTGATTTTCACTGCTTTTAAGATCTTTGATTGGGGCTGAAGAAGACTCACACAGCATTAACTTACAAATTTTTAGTTTTTTTTATTTTTCCACAACTCAAAGAAAATTTGAACATATGGGACTTTTTGCTAATTTTTTTTTGTTGTTCACAAAACAAGTTTAATTGCAAGATAATATTAACATTTAAAGACCCATTTTCTGACCAAATTTCTTTGTCATCTAATTTATATCTAGGCCAAGCTTCATTATAAAAAATAATTAATTTAATTTTCTGTAACCCAGATCCCCCAAATTTAGACCAATTTTTCAGGATGCATCCTAGTGGTGAGCACCCAGGTACTGACACCTCATTCCCCATGGTGGCAGATAAAGAGAGAGAAACAGGAGAGTCAAACCAAAGGCACAAAGGGCAGCAGGCTTCCCCTTTAAGGGAACGAGGGAGTGGGACTCAAACCCATGAAACCTCTCCCACTCCACCGAACATTCACCATTTTTGTGAAGGTAAACCAAATGCTAACTGGCAGTTAGAGAAAGTTAAACATCAGGTTTCCCTTTAAGGGTGTGAGGGAGTGGGAATCAAACACACCAAAACCTCTCCCACTGTAACCAAACCTCCACTACTTTAGCAAAGGTAAACCAAATGCTAACTGGAAGTTAGCCAAAGTCAAACAGCAGGTTTACCTTTAAGAGAGTAAGGCAGTGGGACTCAAACCCAAAACCTCTCCCATTGTGATAAAAGAAGTGCTGTGGCCCTACCCCCACCCCCAGCAGAAACCCACAGCTTTAGGAAGATAAGTACCTCTCATCCCTTCCTTTATTCATGCCTTTTCTCCCTGGAATCCACGTCTTTAGGAAGATAAGCACTCCCTGCCTGCCCTTTTCAACTGGAATTTACAACTCTAAACAGATAATTACTCTTTTCCTTCCTAATAGCCCTCTGTTTTGGGAAGATAAGGTAAACTCTCAACTTTCATTTGTTTTTGTAACCCCTGCCTGCCCACTTGCTTAGGAATTTGCCCATTTGAAGGCCCTATATAAATTTATGAAAGCCAAGACAGGGTGCTCAGATTTTTTTGAAACTTGACTATACTCTGGGCCCATGCATAATAAAACTTTGTTCCTCTGCCTCTCAGCGTGCACACTTGGGTTTTCCATTGTCTAAGTTTCATCTGCTCACCACTGTGAGCTCACCACTGAGCAGGCTTGTTGTGCCTCTGGCTTGGCGCTGATGGGCGTGGATGACAGCAATCTCCTAGTGAACAAGGTGGGTGCCACCCATCCTCTTAATGGACCTCCTTTGGAGGTTGTCCCTGCGAGCTGTGTCCTCAGAGCCTGGCCTGACTCAGTGTGGAGGTGGACTGAACAGTATCTGAAGACTCTGGAAAGGCAAGGCCCCAGGTGCCAAGACTTCAGTCAGGCCCATCTGCAGACAGAAGGGGAGACTGATCACCTCCCAAAGTCTTGAATATTGAGATCCCAGGATTGGGCAGACCCTGCAGGAGGGATTGCATAATCTCTGAGTGATTGTGTATGTGAATGAGGATGATAGAGGCTTGCCTCTGTTATTCTAGTCTGTGACTTCACAGCTTGTGCTATGGAGCCTTGAGTGGGCCCTAACGTGTTTTCCACAGTTACATCTTATGGCACAACAGCCCACCCTGAACTCTACCCGGGTGTCTTAGCTAATACAAGCTGAACTTCTCACAAAAGATGCAGGCAAGCAGGTATCTGAGTGCCCTGGAGAGAGGCAACCCCTTTCCTTTGTCTGCCTGTGTCAGTGACACAGGGTATGGGCTCATCACAGTCAAAGCATACCATCTTAAACTGCATGCTTAAGAATTTCAAGAAGGGCTTTTCAAGAGATTATGGCATCCAGATGAACCCTGGCACCCTCCAAACCTTATGTGAAGTAGAGTGGCAGACATTTAATGTTGACTGGCCCTCAGAAGAGACACTGGATATAGCCAGGGTCCACGCAGTGTGGCAGGTTGTCACAGTTACTCCTGGCCACCCTTATCAGCTTCCCTACATAAATTCTTGGTTAGAGATAGCCCAGAACCTGCCCCCTTGTGTTCGGTTGTGCATTGGAAAAAAGGGACAGAGCAGGGTCTTGGTGGCACAGGTAATGTTGCTCTGGAAGCCACTCATTCATCAGGGGTCCTTGGAAAAGGACTCACCAACACCACCACCACCACCATATGCTCCAGCTGCTCTTGCTTCTCATCCTAGCCCAGAACTGCAGGCAGATCTCCCAGAAACAGCCCCAACTTCGGTCTCTCCTCCTAGCCTGGGAGTGCAGGCAGATATCCTGGAAACACCCCCACGTTTGTTCCCTCTGGAAACATTGACCACCTCTGGAGAAAGCTCCAGAACCCCAACAGCAAGGAGGCTCTGGTCAGCATAACCGCGTGTTACAGATGATTCTCTGTGAAACACAGGGACTGGCCCAGATTGGTGAGGATGGGACCATATGACCTGGGAGGCCTGTTTTGTACTACTAGCCCTTCACAACTACACACCTCTTAACCTGGAAGCACCATACACCTTCTCACTCAGGAAAACTCCAGATCCTTATTGTTCTCATGGAATCCATTTTCCAAATGCATCGTCCTACTTGGGATGATTGCCACCAACTCCTCCTGACTTTGTTTATTATGGAGGAGAGATGACGGATTCTGATGAAAGCCCAAAAGTGGCTTCAGAAACAGGTCCCTACTGGTGTCTTAAACCCAGAATATTGGGCATGAGATGCGGCACCAGAGGCCCAACCAAACTGGGATTTCAACACTGGTCAGGGATGGGCTGCACTCCAGCAATATCAGGAAATGCTCCTTTGAGGGGTCTGAGAAGGAGCAAAACAACCCACAAACATGAAAAAGATGGCTTTAGTTACTCAGAAGCCCAATGAATCCCCAGAAGATTTCTATGAACAACTTTGCGAGCCTTCAGTATCTACACCCATTTTGACCCAGAAAATGGTGAATGTTGCCTTTGTAGTGCAGGCAGCAATAGACTTTAAATGAAAGCTCCAAAAATTAGAACGGTTTGCGGGGATGAACATCTTTCAACTACTTGAAATAGACAACAAAGTATTTATCAATTGAGATGAAGCCATTGAATGAGAGACCAACAAATGAATAAAACATCAAATCTCCCTACTGGCAGCAGCCTTGAGAAATCCTGACTCCACCAGATGAGAAGGGCCACCTCATAAAGGGGGGGCAATCACTAAATGGGTGCCCCTGGCCAAAGACCAATGTGCCTCCTGCAAAGAAAGTGGACATTGGATAAATGAGTGTCCCCAAAACATTCAGGCACATAGAGGGCTCATCCCTAAAGGGAATTACCAACCTGAGCCCCAAGACCATCTGATCAGGTTTGCAGAGCTCAACCCTGAATAAGGGCAACTGGGCTCACTGGAACTTGGCTCCCACAAGCCCATGGTCAAACTACAAGTCTGTGGCCAGTCAATGACTTTCATGGTGGACACTGGTGCTGAATATTCTGTGGTCACAACCCCTGGTACACTCTTTCACAGAAAAACTGCTAATGTAATAGAAGCGACCGGAGACCAGTCAAGCCAACAGCCTTTTTGCCAGTCAAGAACTTGCCAGCTTGGTGGCCATGAAGTGACCCATGAATTTCTGTACCTCCCTGAATGTCCAGTTCCCCTACTTGGTAAGGACCTCTTAACCAAACTGGGAGCCCAGGTTACCTTCAAACCTGAAGAACCAGAAAGCTTAAGCCTCGGGACTGGCCTCACTCTCTATGTCACCATACCCCAAAGCAAGGAATGGAGACTTCATGTGGAAGAAAATTCAAGTCAGAATCCCAAAAAACTGCTGGAACTTTCTCCCCAGGTGTGGGCAGGAAAAAACCCATCTGGAATGGCACAGAACCAAGTGCCAACAATCATCTACTTAAAGCCTGGAGCATTCCCAGTCTGACAGAGGCAGTATCCTATCCCCCTTGAAGTGCAATTGGGCATGGTTGAAAACATAGATTGCCTGAGAAAAGAAGGAATCCTGATTGAGTGCCAGTCACCCTGGAACATCCAATTATTACCAGCAAAGAAGCCAGATGGGAAAGGATATCAACCAGTCCAAGATTTATGAGCCATCAATAGCGCTACTCTCACCTTACATCAGGTTGTTCCCATCCAGTACACTTTGCTAAGACAGCAAATGTCTGAAGCCACCTGGTTCACTTGCTTGGACCTGAGAGACGCCTTCTTCTGCTTGCAGCTGGCCACCCACAAGCCAGCCTCTGTTTGCCTAAGTGTGGGAAGATCCCAGAAACCGGCAGAAAACTCAGCTGACCTGGACCCAGCTCCCGCAAGGCTTCAAAAATTCCCCTACACTTTACGGGGAAGACTTGGCAGCAGATCTGGCCAGAGAGGACCCCAGGGAGGACTGCAGGAGTGCCTTCTTGCAATATGTAATTGACCTCCTACTTGCCATTGAGATGGAAAAGGACTGCTGGAGAGGGACCCAGACTCTCCTACAACTTCTAACACAGACTAGGTACAAAGTGTCTTGGAGACCTGTAAGCAGCAGGTCAAGTACCTTGGGTTCAGCATCACACAAGGTCACCAGAGGCTCGGTCCAGAAAAAAATAAAGTGATCTGCACCTTCCTTACCCCACCACAAAAAGAAAGCTTCATGAGTTCCTCGGAGCTGCAGGGTTCTGCCGCATATGGATTCCCGGGTTTGCAGCCATGGCCAAACCCTTATAGGAAGTTCTGACAGGTCCAGAAAAGGACTCCCTTGCCTGGGGAGAAGCTCAACAGGGTGTCTTTCAAAACATCAAAAGACAACTCGGCTGATCCCCTGCCTTGTGGCTCCTGGATGTAACTTGAAACTTTAACCGGTTTGTGCAAGAAAAGAACAAAGTAGCATTGGGGTCCTCACACAGTCAGCCTCTGGCAAAGACCCATTGCTTACCTCTCCAAGCAAATGGACCCCGTGGCTTCAGGGTGGCCACCCTGCCAGACAGCCCTGGCACCAACCATAACCCTCATCAAAGAAGTCAACAAATTAACCCTCGGACAGGCTATTTATGATATGGAGCCACACGCAGTCAGTTCCCTAATGAATTCACATGGGCATTAGTGGATATCGAGTCCCTGGCTTGCACATTACCAAGGTCTACTCTGTGAAAATCCCAGAGTGACAATAGAAACTGTGTGCAGTCTGCACCCTGCCACTTTCTTGCCAGACAAGGGAGGGGTTCCTGAGCATGATTATGTTGAAGTGACCCAGGAAGTGTATGCCAGTCACCCCGACCTCCAAGACAAACCACTCCCTTCCCCAGATCAGATACTATTTACAGACGGGAGCAGTCTCGCTCAAAATGGGGAAAAAATTGCTGGATATACAGTCACCACTACCGAACGGGTGGGGGAAGCAACATCTCTACCCTGGGGATGGTCTTCACAATAAGCAGAACTCTGGGCACTTGTCCAAGTCCTGCAGCTAGCTGCTGGGAAAGTAGTAAACCTTTACACCGACTCTAAGTATGCATTCACTACCATTCATATCACAGAGCAATTTATAAAGAAAGAGGTCTCCTAACTGCAGGGGGAAAGGAAATCAAAAACAAAGAAGAAATCTTCCAACTGTTAGAAGCAATCTGGAAACCAGACAAAGTAGTCACCATCCACTGCCAGGGACATCAGAAAGGAATGGATATAGTTGCTCAAGGAAACTGGTTAGCCGACAAAGCAGCTTGGCAAGCGGCTGAAAAAACCCAAAGAACATGAGTCCCGGAATCTACACAGCAGGTGTCCTTCTTAGGATGAGAAACTAATCAACTAAGCTATACCTGGGAAGAACAGGAATGGGCCAAGAGAGAAGGGGGCAGCTGAACCCCCAAGGAATTTGACTACTCCCAGATGACCAGATTTTCATCCCAAAAGGAGCTGCTCATGCCCTCATCCAGCAATACAACCAACTCACCCACCTAGGGACAACCGTGCTAGAAGTCTTGCTCAGGAGATACTACTAGGTAGCCCAACTAGTTTCTCTCTGTGCCACCATCAGCAGTCCGTGGTAAGTTTGCACCAAAACAACCCTCTGCAGGGCCCCCATGCTGCAGCAGATGTCCAGCACATGGGGACAGTCTCCTTTGAAGATCTCACAGTAGACTTCACACAAGTGAAACCAAGCCTGGGATAGTAATATCTGTTAGTGATGATATGCACCTTTCCAGGCTGGGTCAAAGATTTCCCCACTTACACGGAAAACACAAGAGAAGTGTCTAAGGCTTTACTTAGAGAAATCATTCCTGACATGGGCTACCACTGTCCATTGGAAGTGAAACTGGCCCAGCCTTTGTGGCTGTAGTCCAAGAGCTTGTGAAAATCTTAGGAATCAAGTAGAAACTCCATACTGCTTTCCCTGAAAGTTGCACGCATGAATTGAACCCTCAAAGCCACCCTTAGCCAAATTATGCCAAGAAACTGGTCTCCCCTGGGTAGACTTAATTCCCTTTACCCTTCTCTGAGTTAGGTGCACCCCCAGAACCACAGGCTCTTTACCCTTTAAAATTCTATTTGGATGGCCACTCCCAATTATCTTGGCCTTCAAAGGAAATCTCAAACTTCTAGGGGAGGTTAGCCAAGATTCCATTCTCCAGCAGCTGGGGAAAACTCTAGCCTAAATACATAAAACTGGTTGGCCCAGAACCTCATTCCCCTGGGACACCCAGTGCACCCCCACTGGCCAGGGGACCTAGTCTGGGTCAAAGACTGAAAAAAAGAACCCCATCAGCCTTCCTGCACATGTCAACATACTGTGGCACTTGTAACTTCTATTGTTCTTAAAGTTGCAGATATCATCCCTTGGATCCATCATTCAAGATGGCACACCCTGATGTGTCAAGAAGGCACACCCTGATAAAGAGCAGGACACCTGGACAGCCCAACCCATACCCGGACACACCTTGAGAGTGTGAGTTGCCCAGGATCCCTCAACACCGACCTTGGCAAATGCCTGCTGAATGGACCCCTGCTCATGGTGGATCCTGTGCTTACATGGCCTACTTGCCTTGGTATTTGGAGTTGGACTTGCTGCTGTGGCCCCTGCAGACTGGACTATAGTGAATAGAGCTCCAATTGCAATTGCTTATTGATGTATAATAGGATGCTTCTGTGCCTTGACTTGCTTATCCTTTCCTTCCTTGCCCCTTCCTTAGGAGCCAATACTCAGACCCAAAATCTATGGCAGCTGCAAGTTAGTCAAAGCTGGGGCAAATAATCAATGCTGAATGCTTTAGTCCCATTCTTGACATGTGCAACTTCAGCCTGTGTAATATTTGACACTTGCAGGGCAATCCAAGATCATGCTCTTTACACCTTGCTAGCTGCCCCATACACCCACACCCTATACCTTCCCCCAGGAAAGGATCTAGGGGCCACAACTATGGGAATTATGACAAATATCTCAGCTGAGACACCCACCAGAGCAGAAGATTATGCTGCTCTTGGTGCTTGCTGGTAGGTGTGACTGCTCCCTGGAAGGGGGTCCCACTGACTTATCCATATCTCCTACAAAAATTCCCCAGCCTGGCAGGGTGTAGCATAGAAATCTGTGACCCGATAAAACTCACCTTATTAAACATAACCACTAGATCAGAAAATACCGAGAAAAACTAGGAATTGGAATACACGACACAGCGGGGCAGTACCTAGGGGACTTATACTAGTCCAACTGACCATGGTAACGCAACCTCCAGAGAAAACCCTGGTGAAAAATAACAGTAAAGCTGCCCAGACACTAAAAGCCAAAGTTAGAACCACATCCCCAAATGTCCTTCTTTACCAGGTTTGAAATTTCCACCAACTACTAAATAAATCCTGGCCCAACATAGCTGCATCCTTCCTGCTATGCACTTCATAAAGTCTAACATCTTCCCCATACCTGTCACATGGAACATAACCCTCCTGACCCAAGACAGCTCTGCAGCAGGAACCAGGCCCCTCCCAGTTCATATAACCCAACCCCAGGAAAACAGGCTAACTAAAAAATATAACTACCAGGTCTCCTTCAAACATCCTCCCTCTTGGAAGGACCAACTGTAACACCACCCGCCCACTTAATGAGCCTGACCAATGTGCTGCAAACTCCACCATCTGGGTCTGTGTCACCAACGCCTACCTGTGCCTACCCCAGGATGGCCAGGACATCTGTTACCTGCCTTTGCCAGGACATTTGTTCTCAGTGTATGGGAAGAATTGCCTGGAAAGCTCTCCTGAGCCAAATAAACAATAGTCTTAAGACTAGGAGTAGTCAGGAGCACAGTAGTAGCAGGGTCCTCACTCACAGTTTGTCGGTAGGACATACAAACCCTAGGACAGGAAACATCAAATGACCTTAAAGAAATATCAGGGGCTCTCAATGGGTTGAAAGACCAAATAGTCTCATTGGCATAAATAGTTTTACAAAACAAGTGAGGATTAGACTTGCTCACCGCAGGTTCAGGGGGAATCTGCCATGCCCTGGGGGAAAATGCTGTTTCTATGCAAATTCCTCAGGGATAGTTAGGGACATGGTGGCCCTGCTAAAAGAATGAGTCAAAGATCGCTTAAACCGTGTATACCAGGCATCTGCCAACAGGAGCTACTTCCAGTATCTCCTTTCCTGGATTTTGCCATTCATGCCAGTAATAGCCTCACTCTTCTTCTTTACTTTTGGGCCATGCATTCTATGGTACCTAACAGAATACATCACTTCCCGCTTAAGTGCCTTAAAACACCAATTAATGCCTCATGTTAAATATCAGCCCTTGGGGACTACAGTAAAACCCCCATGTTAGCCGATGATTCCCCATGAAGAATTATAAGGGCATTAAGGAGGGAATGATAAAGGAAGTGCTGCAGCCCTAACCCTCTTCCCCAGCAGAAATCCACAGCTTTAGGAAGATAAGCACCCATCATCCCTTTCTCCCTTCCTCCCTGGAATCCACATTTTTGGGAAGATAAGCACTCCCTGCCTGCCCCTTTCAATTGGAATTTACAACTCTAAACAGATAATGACTCCTTTCCTCTCTAATAGCCCTCTGCTTTAGGAAGATAATCTAAACTCGCACCTTTAACTTTTGTAACCCCTGCCTGCTCACTTGCTTAGGAATTTGCCCACTTGAAGTCCCTATATATACTAATGAAAGCTAAGACAGTTCACTCAGATTTTTTGGAGACTTGACTCTCCTCTGGGCCCGCACATAATAAAACTTTGTTCCTCCACTTCTCAGAGTGCACACTTGGGTTTTTCATTGTCTATGTTTCATCTACCACAACAACCATAAGCAAACCTTCACTATTTTAGGAAAGGTAAACCAAATGCTAATTCATGGTCAGCTTGAAGAAAAAAGAAGTAATGAATAATGGAACAAACTCACATGCCAGGGAAAGGAGATGACCCGGTCCTTTATTCTAACCTCATGAGCCTTTGTTCCTTTGGCAGCTGGAAAGGGGTTCTGTCCCAGGTAACCCCTGAGTCCTCAGGAAAATTCTGAGCAGCTGCTGGAGTCAAGGATACCCCAGTGCAGACAACTCCCTTAACAGTTTACCTTGGAAGTGTTCTCTGGTTACCAATATAATTTTTTTAAATTTTAGTCCTGGTGGAGTCACCAATTTGATAGGCCTTACGGCAGGGCCTTTATGGATAACCAGAGATGGCATGAAGAAAACTTCCACATGAGAGTTAGGCAAATTCACATTTATTACATCTGCAGAGGTAAGGAGCCAAGGTCAGTCTGAAGTGACTAAGACCCCACTCCCCATGCTGTGGTTTTGCTCTTGATTAAATACCTAAGTTACTATTTAGCATTTGCTTTGGTTATGCATTAGGTTTTATGCATATGGATGATCATACATAGGAGTTATATAACTGTATGATTAGTATGTTTAGGAAATCACACTTGCACATACATTGTATGATTTTTAAAAATAGGTGGATAGCCCCAACCCTTGGTGAGAAATTGACTGTGCTTATTAAGCAAGTTCAAGTGAGAACAACAAGGAGCTTCATTGGCGCAGGTCCAGCCAACTGGTTGAAGATGGTTTTCATACTTCATTGCTTCAACAAGATACTCTTGACCACCAAAAGCAGAATTTGGCAGAAAGAAAGGGTTGCATTTCATTGCCTTCCAATTTACATACAATTCTTTCTTTTGTAGCCTAGCAACAAGGAGAGAAACAAGCTACTTTCAGGAATTCAGTCATCCTACATCCATCATATTCAGTAGATAGATTTTTGTATAATAGTAAAAGGAGTTACTTGCACTTACATAATTTGATTCCTGTAACTGTTTATTCTGGATGTGAAAGAAGCAATATTACATATTTGCCAATATATCCTCAAATAT
>JAQZBX010072693.1:0-15026 GCA_029593785.1 Cabassous unicinctus | reverse complement strand
AGAGAAGTACATAGTTTGACTTATCGTTGGTTATGGGACTAATCCAACAGTATTGAAATCCATTAGTTAAAAGGGGTTCCTCCTTTATATTACATTATTGTCCTCAATCCATTAAGAATATATTTTGCTGAGTAGCCTTAAGTTTATTCATATTTGTCTTTTATCACAAATAGAGGATAAATTTTAGTTAAATGCTTAAAAATTAATTGGGGACCTTTTAGCAGATAATGTTTCAGGTTTTTTGCAAAAATTATAAAAAAATATGTTAATAAAATAATTGAAAACCCATAGTTCTAAGTCAACAGTTAACCAGTCCTTTACTAAGAGAATAATGTCCCTTAGAATTTCATTTTCTCATGGAATCAAGAAAGATTGAGTGGTTTGAAAGTGTGCTGAGCATTTTCATCATGAAAAAAAGTAATTAGGTGAAAGAAGAAATAGAAGGAAATCCACAGTAAACATTGTACTCAAAGGTGAAATAGTGAAAGTCATCCCCCTGGTGTCTGGCAAAAAACAAAGATGTACACCTATAACACAGCTATCCAACATTGTACTGGAAGTCCTTGATCAAAAATTAGGCAAGATAAAGGAGCAAAAGATATTGGAAAGAAAGAAGAAAAACAATCTCTGTTTGCAGATAACATGTGCCTTTATATAGAAATCCCTAAAGTTACATAGGAGAACTATTAGAACCAATGAATTCAACAAAATTGCAAGTATACAACTAATGTGCAAAAATTAGTTATATTTCTATACACCAACAAAGAATATTCTGAAATGAATTTTTAAAAATCCATTCAAAAAAGATTCTAAAGGAATAAAATATCTCAGAGTAAAGTTTACAAGGAAGTGAAGGTTGTGTATGCTGAAAACTACAAAACTGTGATAAAATAAATTAAATAAAACCTACATAAAGGGCAAGATACTCCATGTTCAAGAATAGGAAAACTTGATATGACTTAGATACCAGTTCTAGCCAAAGCAATCTTTAGACTCAAGACAATATCTATCAAAAGTCCAGCTGCTGTTTTTTCCAGTAATTGAAAAGTCAATCCTCAAATTCATATTTAATTGCAAGGGGTCCTGCAAAGCCAAAACAGTATTGCAAAGGAAGGACAAGTTTGTAGGTCTCACAGTCCCTGATTTTAAAACTTAATACAATGCTACAGTAATAAAAACAATGTAGTGCTGGCATAAATATTGACATACACACAAATATATGCAATCTTCTGATGATGTTGCATTGTACCTGATAACCCAAAGCTGCAGCTCAGGGAGAAAGCATCTCCTGATGATGCCTTGATTGGACATATTTGCAGCCTCAGATCTACAAGCTTGTAAGTTAATAAATCCCAATTGTAAAAGCCAACCCATTTCCAGTATATTGCTTGGCAGCCTTTAGCAAACTAAAACAATCAGTAACTTCAAAGAGACATATTTACAGTCTTGCAAACCCTGACTCGCCTCAGTGCCTTCTTGTTCTTGCCCTAAATAGCACCCTGTAAACCTCTGGGCAGTGAGGACTGTTACTCAGAACACCCTGCAGGCACCCAGGAACCAGCTCCCTAATCTGTAAACTGTTACTATTATACTATATGGAGGGGATTCCTTCATTTTTCAGTCTTAAGTGCCCATAGTACTCTGGTGGAACCTATTCTCTAGGTTCATAGCCAGACACCAAGGTGTGGAATATCCAAATTGGGAGAGGAAATTGTGCAAGGTTGTTTGAGGAGTACATGCTGTCCAGAATCACAGGCCATAGATGTTATATCTCTCAGGAGGGGAAATTCCAAGAGAGAGAATCTATAGATTAAAAAAGAAATGTCTGGGCCAGAAATGAATGCTAAGCATTAAAACACTCAGTACTAGCCTGTCAGGTCACAGAGAAGAAATAAGATAAAATCAAAAAATTTAAGGAGCTTTTGTGAAAGAAGTGGGACAGAAGGAAAGAAATCACAAAGCCAGGCAAATTCAGAAGTTTTTGTAAACTTTGCCTTGCCAAAGCTGGAAACACAGGTCTTGAAGGGAAACAGAGTTTTAAGAGGTTATGATTATGCAGGAAGGAAAAAGCAAGCTTAAGAAATAAAATCTGATCATAGGAGAGTCATCTTTGTACATTTCCCAAAAAAGGAACAAAAATTGAATAATGTAATAATTATTTTCCCCATACATGGAAAACATGTTTCATTCAAAACTTTTGGCAACAAAATACTCCTAAAGAATTTAGTTTGTAATTTATGAACACTAGAAGCCGACTGTCTTCATGAAACTAAACTCTCGAAGTATTTTTCGGTCTACTTTCCTAACCTTGGATGTAAATTTGGTAAATATATTACCATTTCTGCATTCAAAGAATATCAAGTACCTTTAACCCAACATTATATCATGTATGTAGAAGGACAATGCTGTGATAAATCCATGTGTCTGGAAATTTTTGTGGCTAATGGAATGTTTGGTGGTAAACTAATTTGGGAATCCCTGAAATAATGACTCCCATTCCATCTGAAAAGTATTCCATGCAGTAGAAGCTGAGGAAATGCATCAGCTTATAACATGAAGAGACCCTTGAAGAAGAATAAAAAATTAGAAAATTTATTTGAACTTTTAATTAAAAGAGGATTTTATTTTTGGTTTTTCCCCCTGATTATTTGGTAATAGAATTTTATAATTGATGTGTCTCTCCCATAAGTTTAATTTGAATTTTTGGAAGGCATGGAATCTTATTGTATAAATAGTTCAGTGTAGTTTACCTGTATTATGTCATTGTAAAATAGGAAGGATTTGAATAAATACTAAGTATATGTTTGACCTTTTTTTCACTGATGCGTTGAAGCATCTAGAGGTGAATCAATCTATCCCAATTTTTCCTTCTTTAGGTAAAATTGAAAAAATTCCAACCAGTTCTCCCCAAAAGACATCAGGGTAGCAGCAGAAATAAGGAAGAGCAGCCAAATAATCAGGGGAAAGGACATTTGATTAACTGTCTTCTATTTCAGTGAGGAGGAATTACATCCCAATAATAACTTTGGCAATTTCTTCCTGCCTTATTCATTCTTCCCTAGAAGGAAGAGCATAATGCTTGATTTGGTTTTGTTGTTGTTTTTCTAAAATATATTTTTATTAGAGAGGTTGTGACCTTACAAAGCCATCATGTACATGTGTGGAATTCCCATACAACACCCCTCCATGGAGACACCACATTGGTGTTAAACATTTGCTGCAGATCATGAGATAACACCATCAGAATATTACCACCAACTGTGTCTCACAGTGTACATTTAGTGTATCCCTTACATAATCCCCCCCACTATTAACACAGTACATCTTTGGCATTGATGCAAGAATATTACAGTATTGCTATTAACTATAGTCTACAAGTTACATTAATTGTATTTTTCCCATGATTCACCACATTCTTACCACCTTGCAATAGCGACATACATTTTTTTCTAGTTCACAAAAGGACATTCCCATATTTGTATTATTAACTTCAATTTTCATCCACCGCTGGGTTCACTATGTTCACTATGTACCTAAATTACAATTTAACTTTCTTTCCATTGACATTTATAACCCTAGTCTACCCATTTCAGCCAATATCTCATTTATAAACCAGCTGCATTTGTTCTACTCACTATAATGTGTTATCATCATCTTGATTCATTTCCAAACTTTTACAGTCAAATTAATTAAAATTTCCACATATACTAAGCACCAGTACACCTTCTCTGCCCTCCTCTTATCTCCTAATAACCTATACTCTAGGTTTAAACTAAATGTGTTTCCTCTTTGTATTTATATTAGTGAGACCATGCAATATTTGTCCTTTTGTGTCTGGCTTATTTCAATTAACATAATGTCTTTCAATTCATTGGCATCCTTGGGCCTAAGGGGAGTCTCTTGTAGACAGTATATAGATGGCTCTTATTTTATTATCCATTCTGGCAGTTTGTGTCTTTTGATTGAGAAGTTTAATCCATTACAATTCAATGTTTTGCTGTAAAGGTAGTTCTTCACCCATTTTGACATTTGGGCATTTTCTCTCATATTTTATTTTCACCACTCTTTTTACACTTTTAGTTACTTTTACTGATATAATCTTCATTTCTAGATTCTCTTCCAAGCCTCTCTTTCTTGTCTTTTCTTTTCATGCTGTCACACTCCCTTTAGTCTCTTGGTTACAAAACCAGTCTCTTGGTTACAAAATCTCTCAGTTTCTGTCTGTCTGTGAATATTCTAAACACACCCATTTTTTTAACAAATTAATTTTCTTGATACATATTAATAAAGCATAAATCCATCCAAATGTACAATCAATGGTATTCAGTGTAAATATGTATCTGTGCATTCATCACTTCAGTCATTCTTAGTGAACTTTCATTATCCTAATAATGATAATAATAATAATATTAATAATAAAATCATCACCTCTCAATCTCTCTATTCTTCCCAACCCAAGGACAATCTTGCTGGATATAAGCTTCTTGACTATCAGTTTTTCTCTTGCAGTATCTTAAATATATCATACCACTGCCTTCTGGCCTCCATGATTTCTGATGAGAAATCAGCATTTAAACTTATTAGGATATCCCTTATATGTGATGCACTGCTTTTCTCTTCCTGCTCTCAAAATTCTTTCTTTGTCTTTGGTATTTGACATACTGATTAGTGTCTCAGAGTAGGTTGATCTGGATTTATTCAGATGGAGTATGTTGTGCTTCTTGTAAATGTATATCTATGCACTTGAATAGGGTTGGGAAATTTTCAATCATTATTTCTTCAAATATTCCTTTTGTCCCTTTTCCCTTCTCTTCTCCTTCTGGGACACCAATGACACATAAGTTTACATGTCTCTTGCTGTCATTTAGTTCCCTGAAACCCTATGCAATTTTTCTCATTTGTTCTTTTGTTTGTTCACTTTCAGAGACCATGTTTTTGAGCTCAATGATCCTACCTTCTGCCTCTTCAAATCTGCTTTTATCTGACTCCAGTGTATTTTAAATTTCATTTACTGGGCCTTTCATTCCCATAAGTTCTGCTATATTTCTATGTATGCTTTCTAATTCTTTGTGATCACCCAGTGGTGTCTTCTTAATCTCTGATTTTTTTAGCCATCTCATTGAATTTATTAAGGAGTTTTGTTTGAACATCTATGATTAGTTGTTTCAACTCCTTTATGTCACCTGGAAGCTTATCTTGTTCCTTTGACTGGGCCATATCTTCCCCTTTTTTGGTATGGATTCTAATATTTTGTTGGTGTCTTGGCATCTGGCTTACTAGGTGATTTATTCTGGGAGCAGTTTCTCTCTTTAGTTTAGGGCTTTCTTGCCCTTTATCCCTTGCTGATTGTCTAGTAGGAGCTGAAGGTGTAGTTGATTCTATAAGCTTTGGAGGCTGATGATGTCTGCATTGCTCCAAGAATCTTCTACCACCTTTCTTCTCTCTCAGGAATAAGGATGGAGCCATAGATGTGTATTATAATCAAAGCCATGCAGGCCAAGACTGTATTAGTTGCCCAGAGAGACTGATGAAGTTTCACACCCATTCTTCCCCTGCCTGGGACAAGTATGGAGACTAACATGGCACTGGCCCTTCTCCTCCCCTGCAAGAGGTGGGGATGGACCTTCTGGAGTGTTCAACAATCTAATTTGGGTGGAGATAAAGCACTGGCAGTTGCCCAGAGAGTCTGGGAAGGCACCACCTCCCTCTAGTCTTATCAGCAATTGGTATGTAACCTCAGGCACCCAACAGTCCAGTTCATGCAGGCCAAAAGCACCTGCAGATGTCCAGAGAGGCTGAGGAAACACCAGCTCCTGCTATCTTATGGGTGGCAAGAGTGGAGTCCCACACACTCATCAAACCAGTCTGTGCAGGCCAAAAGTGCCTGCAGTTACCCAGAGAAGCTGAGGGAACACATCTTCCCTCCTATACTATTGGGGGGTGGAGATGGAGTTACAGGTATCTGAGTATCCAGTCTTTCATGTTGAAAATGCCTGCATTTGTCCAGAGAGGCTTAAGAAACACCAGCCCCTTCCTATCCTATGGGGGGAGCAGGGATGAAACCAAAGGCACCCAAAAAAACAGTCTGTGCAGGCTGAAATCACCTGCAGTTGCCCAGAGAGGTTGAGAAATCACAGTTCCACTCCTATCTTACTAGGGAGTGGGAATGGAGTCCCAGGTGTCTGACTACCCAGTCTGTGCTGGCCAAAATTGCCTGCAGTTGCCCAGAGAGGCTGGTACTGGTCCCCCCAGGTTCCTACCTGCCAGAAGTGAGACAGGAATGTAGGCTAAGGCTGCAATGGAATCTGGGTAGAATGAGGACATTCTCTACATTCACTGTGATTTTCAATCAGACCTGCTTCCCCTCAAGCTGGGGATGGAGTTAAAATGGGGGTTACTGGATTCATTCTGACTTGGTACGTTTCAAACGTTAGCTGTTTTTAGGATTATACTTTAGCCAGCCTAATTGACTATTGAGTAGTTGAAGTCATTGCCTGACCATATCTTCCTCCCCCATTTTTAGGAAATGTAGCTTCCAACTCCAACCACAGAATATTCCTGAGGTGGCTTATGCCACCAGTGGAGGATGGGCAATGGCATCCATGTCATGGAGTGCTTTGCTCATGAATCTTCACTGTAGATGGGCCATCTTCTCCTTCCATTCTTTCAAGGATGTTTCAGGAAACTCTCCTGGTCTCCTGGCCCCTTCCCCCTAAACATGTGCTTTAGATAGCTCTGCATGATTACTAACTTGCCTATAGGATGAGCTAACTCTTGGAGCTCCTACTCTGCTGCTATCTTGCCCTGATTTGTTTTTGCTCAACTGAACTGTAAGACAAGCTTTGAGGGTTAAGTTGGTATTATGGGTTCATTTCTGGATCACAAAAAAATATATATTGACATCCTTGCCCCAGTGATTTTAACTATGATGTTATTTGGCAGAACGTTATTTGCAGATACAATCAAGTTAGGATGAAGTCATAATGGCCTTGGATGGAATGTCACCTGTTATGATTGATTTCTTATTAGAAGAAGAGAAGGCACAAAAATAGGCACAGAAGGAAGAAAGCTATGCAAAGACATGCAGAAGTTAGATTTGTGCTGCCTCAATCCAAGGGAAACAGATTGCTAGTGAGTAGAAACTGGGAAAAGGCAAGGAAGGACCTCTCCTAGATCCTTCAGAGACAGCAGGGTCTTGCCAACACCTTCATTTAGGATTTTGAGTGTCCAGAACTGTAAGAGAGTAAGTTTCTATTGTTTAAAATCATCTCATTTATGGTTCTTTGTTATGGCAGCAGTAGGAAACTATTGGAGGGGTTCATTTATTCTCTCTTAACAGTAATCTTATGTCTGTTTTTTCAGTTCATTCGACCCGGGTATAGCTTCACCCTGTTTTCACACATCTATGCTAGTTCATTCAGAATGCCAACTGGTCACCTCCAGGTCTTTCACTTTACACATCATAAGCAGTAAAACTGGCATTTTGCTCTCCACGCATCTGATTTCTGAAGTGCTTTCGATATTTTTTGAACCCAGAAGAGGAAAAGTGCTTATATTTAAGTTGTCCCTAAAATTCCAATAAAATTTTATATCTAATTTTCCAGACTATTTTTCAGTCTTATCACATTGCCTGTGTGCACCCTCCCTGACTCTCAACTGATAATGAAATCCATGATTTATGGGATGCCCACTCTTGTTACCTATTTGCTTACTAGTTGTATTAGTAACACATCAAAAGTATAAATTAGAAATATTTTTCTTAGTAGGTCAGATGTTCTTTTATTTGTTTATATTTTATATATGTAGATCATTTATTTGTATGATGTAAAATGTATACTCTTCATCGTTGTTATTTAATATTTTCCTAGAATGCTATGTTTCATTATAAAATGAGGAAAATATCACTGTAAGTTTTCTTCTCCTTGTATTTTTATTTGTTTCACCCCCTTTTTTTTTCAATTACTCTGAGTTTTAGGGAACATCTATGGAATGAAGTAGCTTTCGCTGTTCCTAATATAAATTATTTGACCAGCACCAGTTACTGAGTAGTCCTTTCTTTTATTAAATATAATATTATTATATATGTTTCGTATATCAAATTAAGCATGAACAAGACTTTGCTTTCAGCAATTACAAGAATATTTCTTTGTTTTTTCATGTAGTTTGATAAAATTCAGCACCATAAGAACAAATTATGGCATTCATATTTGATACTAATTCAAATGCATTAAATATACAAATTGGGAAAATTAATTTCCCTAAATTATTCAAAATACGTATTTACATATTATCACCTGATTTTGTAGTTTCATTCATAGAGTCTCCGTATTTTCACTGGAAACCTTTAATATTCTTTTCAGAAGTACTGCTTCTTTAACAACACTTTCAGAAACATATATTTGGAGAAACTGATAATCCAAATAATCCAGAAACAGGGATTGTTGACCACTGAGATTGTTATGCATCCTGAAATAACCAGTAACTATTTCTGAATAGTCTCAGAAATAATACTGAAGTATACCCTGTGATAGAAATTTCAATGGGAGAAATATCATTCATGAAACTTGAAACCCATGCTTGCTTTAAAGGATGCATGACATATACTCTTATTGATGAAGGGAACCCAGGTGAAAAATAAACGTGACGACACCAAGAATCATTGAAATCCCAAGATTTACTACTGGTTGCAGGGTCTAAGTAGATCTCAGCTATTTCCACACCCGAAAGATGAAGTCCTCATGGTGGACCTTTCACATGTAGCAGCACCCAACCCAGACAATGTTTACTTCTAAAAAATCTGGAATAATTAGTTTGAGAGAACATATATATACTATGTCCAAATAACACAAAGCACAAAAACGGAGAGGATAAATTTAATAAAAATCATACAAATGCAGACATGTAAAAAATAGACAAAATAAGCCTCCATAAATAAATGTTATTTTCATTGAAATTAAACATGCAGTTGATGATGTTGTGTTAAAGAGAGTATTAGTCCTCTAGAAAAAGGTCAGAAAATATTACACAACCTGTAAGACATGACCTAAAGTGATGTATGTTTGTCTTTAACGCAGGTATGAGACATGGAATTTAGAAAATAAAATTGCTTCTTCCTTTTGTAGTAGACCCGGATATAAAGAAGGGAAGGGAAATATTGAAAAATAGCTACAGCATGCTTTTTTAAGAAAAAAAAACATAAAAAATTTGTGTTTTATATAGAATATCACAAAAATATAATACCATTTTGAATATAATTATTGCTCATCTTTCCATAAATAACATGCATGTCTTTTCTTTTTTTTATTTACTACTTTTATGCTGGAAGGTTCCAAATAATATTATGCTTATGGTTTTCTTATTATAAATTTATTACTCTTTATTTCATTTATCTTGACTTTTCAAGGTTTACCTACATTACAGAATTTATCATTTTTATTACTGAATAATATAGCTTAAAAACATTATGCTGAGTGAGTAAGCCAGACATAAAAGGAGAAATACTGTATGATTTCACTTAAATGAAATATGCAAAATAAGCAAATTCACACCAAAAGAAAATTTATTAAAAGTTTCAGTTTCTAGGTGGTGGATGCAAGGTGAGCCACATATTTCTTAACTGGTACAAAATTTTTGTTTAGGAGAATGAAAAAGTTTTGGTAATGGATGATGATGATACATTACAAATGTAATTATTGGAAATTATTTGTAAATTAAAGTTGTTCCACACATTTACAGTCAAGTTAATTAAAACTTCTACATACATTAAGCATCAGTACTCCTTCACAGCCCTCCTCTTATCTCCTAATAACCTATACTCTATGGGACTGGGGCTGAAAAGTGTAGTCTAGAGATGTAAAGGTCAATTGAAAGAAAGTTAGAGAATAATCTATGGACTGAGTAACATAGTGAACTCAGAGGTGGATGAGAACTGTGGCTAATAGTACAAATGCAGGAATGTCCTTCTTTGAACTAGAATAGATGCATATCACTATTGCAGGATGGTGGGAATATGGAGAAGCATAGGAAAAATAAAATTAATGTAACCTGTGGGCTGTACTTAACAGAAATACTGTAATATTCTTGCATCAATGCCAAAGATTTACTGTGTTAATACTAGGAGAGTATGGAAAAATATGCCAAATGTATGCTATAGATCATAGTTTGTTGTAATAATCTGATGCTATTATTTCATAATGTGTAACAAATGTTCCAGAGTGGTGTGGTGTGGTGATGAAGGGCTGTTGCCTGGGAATTCTACACATGTGCTTGATTGTTTTGTAATTTCTCAACTTTTGAAATAAAAATATATTTTAAAATGTTAAAATGGCAAATTTTATGTTGTATATATATTTATAATAAAAAATAAAATATTGGAATTTTATTTGCTTTGATTTTAGCAACATTAAGTTTTATATGTCTAGGACACTTTAATCAAATTCCTCTGCAATATTTATCAAGTAATGGTCCTTTAGTGATTTTCAAATCTATGGCAATTGAATAGCAAATTGTAATATTACTACTATCCATGATTCTTATTATAAATATTCATTTGATTCATAGTCTTCAGCATCCATATACTGCTTAGAATCATTATTAAGATCATATCAATATAATTTTAATAAGATTTTTATAAGTTGCTTATAACTTTATTTATTTATTTATTTATTTATTTATACATAAGGAAGTTATTATATGAAAATACTATTCCTCATGCAAAGATAACAGACACAGTTCTCAATACAGTCACCTATCAATTGCAAATTCAGTGTTTTTCCTTGTTCTCCTCTGCTCCTTAAGATCTATTATAGAAATATTTTTAAAACATTAGGTTTACCATGAGATAGCATGATAATCTAAAAATATCCCTTAAAGAATTTTGAATTTTTCTTTATACTAATCCTACTTATTCTTTATTTTAATTAATTTATTTTCATTGTGAACATATGAGAGATGTCTGAGTTTGTGCCACAGCTAACACAGGATATAATGCAAAAATTATTTTCTAGGTGCTGGTTTCATTCACCAAAAGAAGTGTATGTAATTTTTATCATGACTTAGTATATTCTACATTACTGGGGACGTTGAGAAACTTCATTTAGAAAGTCTTAAGAGCTACAGAATCATTTTCAATACCCACATAAGAATAAACTCTAAATAACACACATCAGCTTTTATTTTTTAATTCAAGGTCATAAAGATTTATTCTATGTTCTACTGAGTCATAGAGCTGTTTACATAAGACTTTTGATTTTGAGTTAATTTTTGTATATGATGTGAGCTACAAGTCCAACTTCATTGTTTTGAATGTGGATATCTAGTTGTTGCATCAACATTTGTTGAGGAGACTATTCTTGTAATTTTAGTTTTATTTTTTAAAAACAAACACTCCCTTTTCCTCCCTCCCCACTTCACCTAGTAGACTCCCATCTGCTTTCTATCTCTGTGAATTTGCTATTTCTAGTCATATTTTATAAGTGATATACAATTTTTGCATGCATGTATTTTGATTGTTTCATGGAGCATAATGTTTCAAGGTTCTCCCATATTGCAGCATGTCTCATAATTCATTTTCTCTTATACTGCAATCATATTCCAGTGAGTGCAGCTACCACATTTTGTTTATCCTCTCATTAGTTGATGGATAATTGTGTTTTTTTCCAGCTTTTCATTATTCATTATTTTCATTATTTCACTGAATAATGCTGCTATAAACATTGGTCTAGTTATCTATGTATCTGCAACTTGTTTCCACTCTCTTTGTGTATATACCTAGAAGTGTAATTTCTAGGTCAAAAGGTTGTTCTATAGTTCACTTCTTGAGGACTCACCATATTGTTTCTACAGTGGTTGCACCATTTTACATTGCACCAACAATGCACTAGATTTCCAAGTTCTCTTAATCTTCTACAACACTTGCTATGTTCCATGATTTTTTAAATAATAGCCATCCTTGTGGCTATGAAGTGGCATCTCATTGTGGTTTAGATTTGCATGCCCCATATGGGTAATGATGTAGGTGATCTTTTCATGTGTTTAATGGTCTTTTGCACATCTTCTTTATAAAAAAAGTCTATTTAATCTTACTAAGTATTTTAACAAATTGCTTTTCTGATCTAAAGAAATAACTTTCCTTTTAAATTGCCATTTTTCTTTGCATCCAATATGAAAACACACACTGATAGAAGGAAATCATTCTATGATCTTAACCTGTAGTGCACAGGCAAAGTTAAGAATATCCATTTTATATGATTGTGTACCACCACTCAGTATCTTAAAGGACTAGTCATATTGACCATGATATATCTAAAGGCACAAAGACCATTTAAACATATATTTATTTATTTATTTATTTATTTATTTATTTATTTATTTATTTATTTATACATAAGGAAGTTATTATATGAAAATACTATTCCTCATGCAAAGATAACAGACACAGTTCTTAATACAGTCACCTATCAATTGCAAATTCAGTGTTTTTCCTTGTTCTCCTCTGCTCCTTAATGCAAGGTCTAGCTTTCTCTCCTGGTCTTTCAGAGACACCATGACAGACACAGCTGGTATCCCAGCAGAACCATGGTCTCTGCTAAATAAAAATCAGATCTGAAGACTTGGAACTGATTGTGTACTTCAGGGAATTTTAATTTGCATGCATTTCAGGGACTTTAAATCAGATGGTTGTTACCTTTTCTAGCTTCTTGGTATGAGGTAACAGGTTGGGTGGAGGAAAAACACACTAATCAAAGGGCTAATAGGGAAAAAAAATCCATGTGTTCTCATATATGTTTTGATGTTACTTGTCAGAGGGAACTCAGATCCTCACTAGTTAGTACTAGGAAGGGATATAATTAAATGTTAAGAAGCATGGATGAAATTATGAGAAAGCAGGGAGTCAAAACTGAAGGAAGACATCAAATAGACCTCAGGGATAGAAGAATGGATGATTGTGATCTATCACCAATGCTGTAAAACAATTATAAGTGTTTTGCTGACATTTTCAGCCCAGAAAGGTTTTACCTTTTTTGTGGATAATAGAAAGATGAAAGTATATCCTTTAATGCTTTTTCTGTTTGGCTTTTCCTTCATTCCATTAGTATATTAGCAAACCATTTTAATGTATAGGCATATTTTTTTCATTTTCTTTGCTGTATAGTTTCCATTTTATGAATACACTGCAATTAATTTGTTTTATTATTGATTGAAATTTCTATTTTATACTTTCATATCTATTATTCATAAAATTACCACGAGAATACTGTATATAATTCTCAGTGCAAATGCAATAATTTGGATATCAATTTTATTTTGTTGATGAGTAAAGATTTTGAACTTTAATTTTGAGATAATGGGGAGGAACTCAGCAGAATCCATTATCTCAATAAAATTTACAGTCATACTGTATCATACTATATCATACTATATCATGGGGAACACCATGTAAAATATATTTTTTGCTGGCTTCACCATTGTTTTCATAGAGATGGAGTATCTAACTTATCCAGCTATTTCTCAGACATTATACCAATCTAATTTTTCTCTCTTTCCTCTTTAATATTGGAGTTTTGTTTCATAATCAGGATTCAACTTGATGTCATTGACACTCCATATTACCATTATGTTCTTTCATGGGCTCTGTATTCCTCTTTATACAAGAGACAGTATGAAGCAATAATAGAAGCACTTGCCAAAATTACTTGCCAGTTAAAAAATTGAAAAAAAATCACCAGTTGATAGGGCTTTTCTACATAATTGAAAGCTATTCAATGAGAAGGGCATAGATAGAAAATTCCCAGATTTCAAGTGACAATTGGTCATGTGAAATATGTCCAAATTCACTAGCAATGAAAAATTGCTAGCATAAAACAACAGACACCAATTTATAGTCACCAAATAACTTCAAATTTTAACAATGTTATATCTCTATGCAGCTGTGGAGATGAGATATACTTCCTCACCAACAGTAAATGAAAAGTAGTGGGAGGTTACAGGAAGTCCATTTTTACTTGTTATCAAGGGATTAAAAAGGTTTATATGGATTAAAATAGAGATTTTCATAGAAATTAAATATCGTGAAATATTAGGATTTATATAATTGAGATTTTATTATTTACATATTTATAATCACTATAATAATATAAATCTATTTCAAACAATATGTTATATATATAAAAATTTATTGCACATAGTTAAAATAGCATTACAATATGAGAAAATTTATTTTCTAATAAATTTTACTGACAATGTTTAAGTTTGTCTTTCCCTAAAGTTCAACCTAAGGAAGGGCCTTTGCACAGTTAAGTTACTTGAAGTAGTTCTGCCTGCAAACATGTCTGGGAACTGAGAGGAGTGAAACAGAACTGTAAGACAGGAAGTAATAACAACACAAGGAAAATTATTGATCTGGTTAGTGGTGTGGGAGCTGAAGCGAGACACAAGAATAAAATAATTGAAAGGGAAATTGATTTCCATGAAAATACATAAAAATTTAGAAGGAAATTAGAAATAAATTAAAATTGAGAAAAAGTAAAATTATGGTTAAAAGCGTAAATTGAAAATAGGATGTTTAAATTTAAAAGAATCATATTTAAATTTAGAACAAGTTGGAAGTAGATTTATTTTATTAATCAACTTGCTTAAATTTATTTATCTTATTTATATAAAGGCTGAAATATGGAAATATGAAACCTGAGGATTAAAGAAATGTGGAGTTTTCATAATATTGCTGTTTCTGGAAATGTGATCATAACATACTCTTAGTTAATGTGCAATGATGACTATGCTATTTGACTCCTAAAACTGTGATTATGTAATTAGATGATGGGAAACTTCTGCTAAAAATATATTATGGTAATAAATTACCTCAAAGATTATTCTGAATGTAATATTTTCAAGGCTACCTTAAAGGAACTAATGTTTTATAAAACTCAGTTTTCATAGCTTATAAAAATATTCAACAATATAAAAAATGAAAGAGAAAAAATCTCAGGTTTAGAATATTCATTTTTATTTTAATTACTGCAAGAATA